>JAULBZ010002668.1:0-11281 GCA_032360805.1 Neoturris breviconis | reverse complement strand
GGTAGCTAGAACAAATATACCCACATTGATTCTGGTAGCTAGAACAAATATACCCACATTGATTCTGGTAGCTAGAACAAATATACCCACATTGATTCTGGTAGCTAGAAATATAATTCTCAGGATATCTTGACAACTTTCTACCAACTGACATAATCTTAGATAATTGCTTGAGAGAATCGAAAAACTTTATTCCATTTTGTGACATTTTGTAAAACGTATAAGCACAAATTTTAAGATTGAATTTTCGGAAACACCATACATAACATAGTTCAACTTTGCTCTCAAGACTTAACGAAATTCTTATGACAGGAATGGAATCAAGGTTGCTAATAATTATTTTAATTGTCTACAACTGTGATTTCAACAAGGAAATTAAGAAAGATTATTTCCACCTAATATTTCTTCTTTTATTTAAATGAATCGTAATGCAGGGTGTCTTCACTTTTTTTCGAAAAAATAAAAAGCTCTTGTTACGAGGTTTGGAAAGTTCTTAATTCATTGTTCAATCAAACATAGTTAAGAAAAAAAAGAGCGAATATATCTGACTGAATATCTGCTAAAAACGTTATAGAATATGATTAGAAAAGAAGTAAATTTTAAGACCACGGGCTCAGTAAACACACGACGTATAACGAAATGACGCCGTTTAAGATCGAACAGACGTAGACAAAGACGTCTAACCAACGTCGATGCGACGTCGTTTAAGATTGATTAGATATAGTGTGTCTCCTGGGTCAGCCGTCTTGAAATTTAGCTTGTCGTGCCAGCAATTTACTTTATACGTTTTTAATTCGATGTTTTTTTTTCAATTTCTGTGTACATACTTCAACTTTATTCTATAAAACAACTAGCAGGACTCTTAACAAAGGGAACCATGACTAAAAATCTGTCTTTGACTATAATTTATTATTTATGAGTGCTCACATGTTCATAAGCATTTTACAAAAAACTATGTGCTTGTGAGAAATCCTTAGAGAAATATAGAAAGGGAAGGGATGCTAATAAAATGGGAGCTAATCGAAATCTGGAATGGACAGTGAATACGGGTTGACCCTTTATTATTATCTTTTAGCTATTTTAATTATTACTACCTGTCAAACTTTGCCGAGGTTTTCAAACGTTGCGAGTAAGATAATAGTTGAATCTCGTTAGTTACTTTCTTTAGATGTATTTGTTAACTCAGCGAACAAAACTTGTTCAAAGTCAACAGTGTAGACGCTAGAACAGCTTTGTTCGACTTCGAATAAGTTTTTACCCACTAGGATATATATTTTGTAAGCACTTTGCCGATGAGCACGACGTCGTTTTTGACGTTGTGTATGACGTTGTTTTAACATTGATGCGACGTCATGGGTCAGCAGATTTATAATAAAACTGGCATACACTTCAAGATTTCTAAAAATTCTAATTAATTATCATAATATGCACTAAAAATACTTCAGGTGAGGAACTAATTAAATAGATTCGTAATTAGCGAGTTAATGAACACTTTTCAGACCACAATTTAAAACACGCATAAAGTAAGTCACAGAGCAAATAGTGTATAACTCCTGTAAGTAAAGGACCGTTTCCAAAGTATTTTTCTGCATAGAATAACACTCAATGATCTTGCACGAATCAATGGCCAGCTATTTATCGTACGTATATAGCTACTGGAAAACATCTTTAGTTGAAAAATGATTTTCAGACAATCGAATGTTTCATAGTCAGAAAAATGTCTCAATTTGATTCTTGTTCTGACGATGCCATGAATCATGCTGCATCTAAGAGATTTAATCAAGCTCTTTCTGCCTGATTTTTCTACCAATGAAATGTCTTCTTTCGGCTTTCTTACGAAATTTTCCACCGAATAGAAATCAAGCTTTAGCTAATACCTGATTTGTGGCAGAATTGATTAATTACAGAATCTATATAATTACCCAGTGGGCATCAATGCCAGCGAAAAACATAATGATGAAAACATACACGGCTATAAATCTTATCTAGAACTATTTTTGAATCTTTTTTTTTTTGGTAACTAGGTGATTTCCCTTCTCAGTAACCAAATGTTTGACAGATGATTTTCCTTCTCAGTAACCAAATTTTTGACAGGTGGTAAAAAATAATTTTCGGAAAATCTTTTTGGTGTTCTCCTTATTTTTGCTTGAAAAACGATCTGACAAATTTTGGTGACTGAAAGTTTTTTACCTAAATTTTTTAGCACCACCTGTTTTTCCGTGATGACGTCATCAAAAAAATAAAATAATGCTAAAATCTTTATTATTTGTTGACCTAATTTTCTGGAAATTTTAACACTACAGCTCAATTCCATCAAAAGTTATCCCAGTATTAAGGAGCCCCAGAAAGGCCCAGTATTAATAGGGTTAAGGTTTGTGATGCGGAAAACAAAGAGATCAGTTCTGAAATAGTATATATAAAAAAAATACTGAATCAGCATTAACGAATTTTGCAATTGTTTGGTTCGCTATAGGGTTGGATCAACGTTGAAACGACGTCGTTTTGACATAGTTTCGAAGTTGATTCGTCGTGCCCAGTGAGTTACTCAACAACGAATAAATTGGGTATGGATATGACTGTCATTACAGTCATGTCCATACGCAATTTATTCGTCGAATGACTTTTTTATAAATTGCGCATGGACATAACCGTAATGGTTTTTAGCTTTTTTTTAATCTAGCAAAATATTGTTTTTTAACTCAAGCTTAGTAAGATAAAATTGCTAAATATAATATTAGTTACGTGGAAGATATACGTATGAATGTAGCAAATGAATAAATAGAGATATACTTGTCAATATAGGACACGTTCAAGCTAGATAACAAAGAATGAGCTGCAGTTCTTAATCACTCTGTAGTAGTTAAGGAATGAGGCCAGGCTAAGATACCAGCGCTTTTTCTTCTCTCTATATTTTTCTATGAGAATGATCAAGAACGACAAATAAAAAATGGCCTGGGTACGAAGTAGAGGTCGTTTTATGTAAACATATTGAACTAGAGAAACAGTCAAGCAGGGACATATTTTGGCAGATGTGCACGTCTGCATAGTACATTAACCGATCATATTATAGTGTTCACCTCCAGTCTCTTTTTATCTTGTAGCTGAAGAGATGAACTTTAAATTAGAATATAAACAAATAAAATGACTTGCTTGACCAATTTTGTCATAGGATTACAAGTAATAAAAGATTTTCTTTACGTTTCTAACAAACAGAAAATATATAAAAACACACATGTGAAATTAAGAAAGTTTTTCAACATTAAATACACATTGTGTCAGAAGAGGTGTGTTTATCAGAGTTAAATAAAATAAGGCGTGTGAGAACCAGAATTGTAAGCGATTCCAGACTATTCTGTCAACTGTTTTTGGATAAACGAACTTGCTAGATAAAAAGTAAAAAAAAAAGGATAAAGCTTGATTATTCTATTAGTTATACTAGAGAGTGACTAATGCTAGAGTTCTATATAACATATTCCTTCAGAACTTTAAGAAGGGTGTTTCACAATGAATTGTAAGATAACGGACAAGAGATTTTTGAAATATACCGCTTTTATTTGACACTTACTTATTTATACAAACACAAACGTCTGATAAGCAAATGAATGTCAGTATTCTTTTGATTCGTTGCAAATCTGTTGCATCATTCTGATGCGTAGAGTAAATAAGCAATAATCTGGACAATCTTTCTAATTAGAACAACAGCGACGTATTGTACGTAATTATGTTACAAACAAAAGTTATCAAAGGTTCCATTTATCTCCCTTATTAGTAGAACAACAGCGACCTATTGTACGTAATTATGTTACAAACAAAGGTTATCCAGGGTTCCCTTTATCTTTCTTATTATTGTTTTAATTTTTTTTTTTTAATAAACGTTCAAAATGATTGGAAAGATATTCATAGATGACGTCATATCATGGGTCAGCTGCAATCAGTGCTTTAAAAAAGAGCAAATAATCACTGAGCATAGGTTCTGGCTACGCTTAAAAATCACTTCTTCACGGTGATTACTTGTACTCTTGTACAGTGATTATTTGCTATTTTGTACGTTTGAAGAAATCAATCAATAAGATCAATTTATATGACATAGCAACGACATAGCAACGCTCTTCTTTGGAGTTAAGTTAAATTTAACTTTCCAGTTGTTTTAGCACTTCTGTTGTCTGATGTAAATAGACCCATTTTTGTTTCACTTTCAAATTCATACACATATTTTTATAAACAACTTAAGATTAGACTGTTAAATATCATTGTACCGATATAAGCAGGCTAATAATTTCAAGACTTTTGTAATTGATAGCAGGCTAATATAATCAGACTATTTACGAGGGAATTTACTAGGATTAATTTTAATCATTATATATGCTAAAACAACTGGAAAGTTAAATTTCGACCAACCTTTCCTGTTTAAAGAAAATATTGTCTAAAGTCTAATAAAAAAAGTAGGCGGTATCTGGTTATTTTTCAACTGGAATCAAATAATGCCTTTTTTTCGATAGATTTGTAGTCAAAATACCTTGAAATAACTTTGACCTGATCTATTAATAGGATAGCCATAGCAAACTTGTTCCCAGTAACTATTGCCACGATCTGAGAACGAGGTTGCATCCAAATAATATTTCTTGTTCAAAATTTTTAATTCTATTCTAATGCACCTGATGTGTTACCAACGTCGAAAATGCGACATCTAAACGTCTTTTTGACGTTGATAACGACAAATTTTAAGCTTATGATTTGTAACGCGAAAACTATATGATTTGTAACGCGAAAACAATATGATTTGTAACGAGAAAATTATAATTTACTAATATTTTGAATTTCTAATAATGCCACGCAGAAAAAATATTATTATTTGAACTTTTTGCGAGATTAATATTTTTGCTAACAATTTTTATAAATTTCAACACAACTAAGTCAAAACATTATTATTTGTAAAGAAGTTCAAGAAGAAGTTGGTAGCTACCCTGCCGGCACATGACATCTTTCCAAAATACGAAAGACGTTGTTTTGACGTTCTGACGTCATGTGTAAGTAAGTGTCAGTATTTATAGAAAGTTGACTATAAAGAGGTCTGGATACAAAGCTATATTTACTAACCTTCACAAATATCTTTGTTAGCGTCTCTCAAATATCTTTCAATCATTGGTTGTGGATCGACTTTTTGGTTCGGCAAATTATTAATACATTCAGTAGATCTAGGTGATCGATATGATAAATTTCCGGCCGATGATATAGAAATTTCGTCATCGTATTTCTTGGCATGGTCTTTAATTTTTGTCGGATCAAAACTACGTCGTTTGTGACTACGTCGTAAGAAATTTGTTGGTGGTGGTTTAGCATTAGGTACATAAAAGTCTGCGTAGTTACTACTCTCCTCTTTTAAACTCGCTGTATCGGACGCTTTCGATGAAAAATAGCCGATGTGTAACATGTTCGCTTTGTTAGGTTTATTTGTCGTCGGACTTGAGTTATTATTGTTATTAGTATCCATATTTTTAACACTTCGAACAGACGGAACAGGACTTGGAGATCTTACTTTCATATCTTTCATTGAATTTCGTAAATTTTTATCCTTTACACTCTCATTGTTTGTGATATTTTTATTTTCAATTTTGGCTACCTTATCCGCCGCAACATTTCCATTCTCGTATATAACATCGTCTTGCTCGGACGGAATATCTCCATAAAATGCTTTCTTTGGAAATTCGTAAAAGATCTTTCTCACCGAAGTGTATGGATCTACATCAACATTATTTGTACTTGGTAAATACCAACTTCGTGGTCTACTCAATGCTTCTTTCGTTAACTCAGTCAATCTGGAATTAGGACTGATGTGCAACGAGCGTCTTTTCTCTCGTAAGATCATTGGCATTGTGATATCAAAGTTAAAATATAAAGCTGCTATATATTTGCCAGCAATGCAGAATATAATCGTTCTCAAGCAACAAAATTACTTCTTTGCCTCCACAAACAATCCAATTAACAAATCCCAAATTTTTGTTCTTAATACTAAAAACACTCAAAATATTAAAACTTTTGCCAGTTGTAAAAGAATCGTATGAATCCACTTTCTCACACTCCAAAACACAATATAAATATTTAACGAACGATTAACATATTTTAATTTGATCGTTTGTACATCGTAAACTGTTCGACTAACTGTTCCACACACAAATAACTCCTGTACAGCATAACATTTATGCAGGAATGTTAATCATAAATTACTAGGAAACAATTCTCATTGATATCTCTTCTATATAATTACAACCTTCTTTTGACGTTTGCTATACACGAACGATAAGTGGTTGTTTATTACAAGAATGACACGTGATGCTGAACTACAATATTAATGACAGAGAAAACAAGGACCATGGATAATGGGTCATGGCCCAAGCTGAAAGTTGAATAGTGAAAATAAAAAAGCATGAAGCAGGGGTCATGGCCAAAACGAGATAATTCAACTAGATATTTGTGGAAACATTAAACAATTATTTGGATAAGAATTTCCATTATTTTTCATGTTTGTAAGAACCGAGAGAGCTTTGCCTTCTTAAAAAAAGTCCAGAATGTCCTGAGAACGAAGTTGAGTTGAACATGCTTATAAAGAGTATAGCTTAATGTATTTTGATAAGTATCTGACAAATCCTATCAATATGGTAAATCTCCAGAACAGAGCTTTCTATACATATAATCGTTTGGCATATCGTACCACTACCATCATTAGCAAACAACCATCAATTATTTTATTTAGCGAGCACGATGAACTTGTTACAGTGATCATATGACTCAATATAAAAGACATGTGCACAATTTTATAAAGACCTCTAATGACATTTCTATGCGTCATCACTTTTAATTTTTATAACAACAATTTATCGTGACATAAAAACAGTCAAGTGTTTAAAAGTTTGTTGTAGGGACTATATAAGATAAATATTTAACAAGTAGAGAATAAGATAAATAAATTTGTTTTACAAAACAAAACATACGGCAGGCTTGTAATATAATATGTGTTTATGCTAATTGAGGGACTTAATCAGATATTTTTTGTTGAGGAATATCTGCGGAAAAAACACTCAGGTATTTTCATAGAACATAGCAAATAACGTACGAAATAGCCCAGTGGGCATGGGACGCCATATCAACTTCAAATAAGTGTAATTTTAACATCGCGACGTAAAAATGTCATCTTTTCGACGTTAATGTGACGTCGCGTGCCGGTGGATCAGAATTTTGGACAATTTCATCGAAGAAAGCTTGAAGTGAGATGTAATTTTGATTAATTACTTGCGTTAACAAAATTAATTAGAAAAAACTAATTGCATTCCTTGTTCACAACTTCGATCCCAGGATTTATTTTCCCTTCGAACATCTGTACACACAGGCTGGTTTATTTAATTAAGTAGACACTGTGATGGAAATGAGATTGGATCTTCGAACACAGATTCGTTGCATCTAATTTTCTAGTTATAGAGTAGTCTAAACTACACCGTAATGTGTTTAATTACAAATCTCAGAGCCTCGTTTCAGGAAGTATAGACTGGTCATATATAGTTACTTCATTAAGGATTTGATGTAAAAATATAGCTGGTCAAAGTATACTTACTTCGCACCTCATTCCAAAATGTTCTCTCGAGTATTAAATCGAAATATAAAATATATCGTGAAGATGGACATAAGCGTTGACTTCCAAGAGGCAAAAAATTCGCCACGAAAGCCAAAGACATTCCATCGGTAGAAATTGACGTCACACCATGTGTGACGTTGATTTCTGTCAATGGATTGTCTTCTTTCGGTTTTCGCGGGAATTTTTCACCTCGTGGAAATAAACTCTAAAGGTTGCGTAGTATTCTGGATAAGTGTAGCCTAGCATTGACCTTGAATATTATGATGACAGTGAACAGGACAATCTCTTGTAACGAGAGATGTAAATTGGCGTCAATCTATCTCAGATTTTGACATGTTATTTTTAAGAGGTTACTAATATCACTCAAGTTGTTTAGGACTATCAAGTGTTATTTTAATGGATGGAAACTGTGCAGCGTTTATGATCTGTGAAGGAGGGTCAATGGAATTGAATGGATTCTTTACTAAAAGAAACCTATCGCTTGCAAATATATCGTAGTCACAACGCTCTTCGATCATGGTCATAGATATTATGGAAAATGTGAAATTTGTGCAAAAATTTGAAATTTTAACTTTGACGAAAAGCAATATATTTTGATTAG
The DNA here is from genome assembly GCA_032360805.1 of Neoturris breviconis. Taxonomy (NCBI): domain Eukaryota; kingdom Metazoa; phylum Cnidaria; class Hydrozoa; order Anthoathecata; family Pandeidae; genus Neoturris; species Neoturris breviconis. Next base: position 3,053 of record JAULBZ010002668.1, on the reverse strand, counting down.
CAAGACAAAATTCGGACCTATTACAAGAACCTGGGTACTAAGCTGTTAGAAGCAACATAATCTGTCGAGTTTTCAAAAAGACTTAAGAACGAGATAAATCTATATTGATTGGATACTTTGCTATAATAAACCTATCGGTTGCTAATATCACAACTTCCACTTAAACATGCTCAACTTCATAATTGGATACTCCTTGGTCTTTCAATATCACGATGTTGGAATCAATTTCGAAGAAGTTAACTTAAGATTCAGTTGCAGTCATTTTACAATGGCGTTTCTGCAATATAACTCTCAAAAATCCTACTTTTTTTGACAAAATCAATATGGCTGCTGCTGTTGCTTTTATAGCGAAATGCAACCAGATTCGTCCGTATTTTGGAGGTCATTATTCTTTGAATATTTTCAAAATTCTGTTGCACAAAATGTTTCTCCCCAAGTAAGTCCTAAATGTCCCGGGGAAAAGATTTTATTGTCACCAGGGGAAGAAGGGAAATTTGGGCATTTAGTTGAGAAATTATGGAGGGTAACCAGGAGTGCCGGATAATTTATGTCTCCCAAAAAGGTTTGTTTCCGTCTCAATTTTATTTTCAGGAAATAAAGTAGAGCGAGGTAAAGAAGAGAAAAGAAATAGATTTCTAGACTAGGAGGGGGGAGAGGGCATAATTTCCCTAAAGTACAATTACCTGAATTCTAAAAACTACATCGGAATGCAGTTTTTTGGTCATTTCAAAGCTATGACGATAACCTTCTTGACTGTTTTAAATTGCTTGAAACTTCTATATACATATTGAAACGTGTGGCGTCATCATCTATGGTTTGACAATGACGTCAGTTTCTTGGTTTATTAACTTCTTTTCCTAATTTTAACAACATAGTGACGTTAGCGTGACGTTAGCGTCGTTAATAACACGTCATTACGTACTCATGGAAAGTAAATAAGAAAGGGTTTACCAGAAAGTTTTCCAATCAGCGTCTAACCAATTGATTTATGACAATAATAATTTCGCACAAGTTTTGTTGACAGGAAAAATATTTAATGACAAATTGATGACGTCAACGAAAAGAAAGAAGAAAAAAATTTGTCTGCCTGTTACTTTGCTTCAGATTCTTAATTTCTATCATCAAGCTCGTCCACCACAATGCCTCAATTTTTCTCGAACCTTTAAAGTCAAAAGTCGTTAAACTTAAAGCAGTAAATCCATAAAAATTGAAGTTTGTTTATATCGTAGTTGTTTTTGTTTGTTTTTAAGAAAGATAGCCAGGATATATCCCAGACAAATAATTTGGGGGCTTGTGTGTTCATATACCGCACATTTGGGTGTACATCCGTCAGACAGTCACATATGGTCGTTATTAAAGAGATCGCATTACAATGATTGGCCGCATCCTAAATGGACTAAACACAACTCATTCATAATAAACGTTATAAACGATAGTAAAACCACAGTAAAGCTAGCGATCTAATGAAATAGATTTTAAAACATTATTTTTTTTTATTTTTTTAAAGTCGGAAACATGACGTACTTAGAAATCTCAATCTTGTTACTTGTAATGAGCTAAATCATCATTCTCTATTGGCGAAGCGGATCCTCTCTTCTTCTATATTGGCGAAGCAGATCCTCTCTTCTTCTCTTGTGACGAACGAGGATCCTCTTATAGACCCATTTACAAATACATGAAAACGAGAGGTCGGCTGCTCAAAGTGGAACTTGATGCAGTGCAATAACTTCTTTTTCGTGCACTGTATTTTTCATGTATTTGTGAATAGGTTTATTCTAACATGACGAACGTATCCTCTTTTGTTTACTAACCTATTCAAAAAGAACTTTATTGGGATGCAATAAATAATGAAAGAATGTAAGCCCCTAGTTATCAGTCAATCAAACTCTTCCTTGGTTATATACCCACTGAGAGATGACAGTTAAATTTAAAAACTCTGAAAGAATCTAGATAACTAAGAATACAACGTCACCCTATGGACACCCGACATCGATACGACGTCGTTTCAACGTTGATCCGACGTCGTGTGCCTATCGGGAATATACTATAGATTATCAATCATGGACCTCGCAATGTTATCCCCGTAAAAGGTGATTTCCATTAAGAGGAAAATTCCGCCCGAAAGCCAAAAGAAAACATTTCATTGGTACACACGCTGTAACAACACGTCATGGGATGTCAATTTCTACCAATTTCTGCCTAATTGAAATCAACGCTTCTCAAATAGGAAATTTTTTGCAAGATAAAGGGAGGGGTCCCTGCAAAATATTTCCTATTTGAGAAGCGTGTTGCAAAGCGTTTCTTATTTAAGAAGCGTGTTGCAAATAATTTTCTATTTGAGAAGGTGTTGCAAAGTATTTCCTATTTGAGAAGCGTGTTGCAAAGTATTTCCTATTTGAGAAGCGTGTTACAAAGTATTTCCTATTTGAGAAGCGTGTTGCAAAGTATAAGATTAATTAGATCAAAGATTACCACTGCATGCAACATAATAATACGCATAAAAAGAAAGCTTAAAACTATTTTCTGTCGATGTTTGACAAGTTCAACTCAACTAACGAGATAAAAGTAATGCAGACGCCACTGGATGAACTTATGACGTCATTAACGGTGCTCGATATAAGAGCAAATAATCACTGTGTAGGAGGAATTTTGGAGCAGAGCTTAAGGTTACAAAGTAATTATTCACTCTTATTTCGACAAGACATATGCGTTAAAACTATTGGACAGATTGATCAATACGTGCCCGTATAGCTTCATATTCACACTGTTGTTCACGCTATGTATATCCCGAGAAAAGAATCAATCCAATAGACACGTGATGTACACGTGATGTGAAACAGGATGTTATGTCAACGAATCTTCAAATCATTTGAGAAACAATTTTAGATCGAAAGAAACAATCTGCAATGAAAAGTGTTTATGAAAACGAGCTTGTGATTGATTAGTCTCTTTGGTAATTTATTTTCTATTCCTCCCATCGGGACATACAATACTACAAATATCGGAGATATTGGCGATATGTTTCGAAAGCACAGCAGTACGGTACAATATAT
>JAULBZ010002667.1:0-18226 GCA_032360805.1 Neoturris breviconis | reverse complement strand
ACCAATAATATTTACCACTAGTTTGTAAAATAAATCAGGCTGGATATTGTTTAAGGTTATATTTTCAACCAACGATCGGTGATGACACCTACGACATTTGTATCATGTCGCAAGTGAACCACAACTAGTTTTTTGTCAACCAAAAAAATTATCAAACGTAAAACGGTTCTTCAGTTAAGTGAGACAAATAATACAATCTTCCACCGTTTGACAGCGTTTGAAACTTTTTAGCAAACGCTAATAAGCATCGTTTAAGCATCGTTTGAGCAACGTTTGTTTTTTTTTGCAAATGATACAAATGGCATTTGGCAACGTTTGGAAATTTACAAACGCTGAATAAAGTTTTCAAACGTTGCTCAAACGCCATTTCCTAAGCGTTTCTAAGCATTTGAACAACGTTTGAAAACAGACATGACCTGTTTTCCCTTTACATGTCACATTTGATTTCAATGGGATTTCGACCATATTCTACAAAAACTTAGGTAATATCATACCCAAATGATAAGGGGAAAAGTAGAGACTTAGAATCTTTTTTGAAATTTTAATTTCTATGAGGTTTTGACCGCATTCAACTAAAAGTTAAGGAAAATATCATACCCTAATGATAAGGGGAGAATTGGTGACTTTGAATTTATATACAAGAATAGAATTCGTTCAAAGAAATTATATTTTTCTATTGCTTTGTGCCATTGTCTAGTCTTTTAACATATTTTTTTTATTTAGTCTTTGATTTCTGAACATATCTTTTAATGTGTTTAATGATTTATTAACATATCTTTTATTGATTACATACTAGAAACAATGTTTTTATAAAACACTTATATTTTTATACACAGCCTTATACACATAGAGCATTATGTTTATAGCATAATTCTCTAATTTATAAGTACTGTATATAGTATAATTTAATACAGTACATCAGCATAAAAATGTTGGTACACTATAGCATTCTTTTCGATACAGTAGTACTATGATGTACGGTGAATCATTTCTACATTCTAGACTTGGTCGACTACTTTCAATGCCATATATTGTATTGAGCATAAAAATGCTCAAAAATGTTTTTGGATGAAATCATCAGTGAAAAGAAATCAAGAAAAATTTCACCATCAACCATGATACTCTTATTTTGACTCTTATGAGATATCTCTCATTGAATACAATTAACTCGTAATAACTTCCGTTGCTTTGTTTATTTTTTTAGAATTTATGTGATGATAATTTAATTTTTTCTTCATCGTCTGTGATTGCATCGTTAACATTTCATCCTGTTGATGATGTTCTTGTTATTGGAACGAGAAACGTCATTTCATTTGTCGATTGTTATCAACGCCAAGTGCTGAAAGTAATCTCTACTAGACACCCAACTGAGAGTGTTAGGTAATTAGAATGATGTTCATTTTAAGTTTCTGGTTAGGGACCGTCTCAAAAATAACATCTACAGAGAAGAGTACTGAGTCAATGATTTTGCTCATTGACACAACACACTTCTTCCCTTACATGTGCAAACATGCCTTGAGATATGCTGTAAAAGTATCTTGTAGAAATACATCATAATATTATCTAAGTTCAATACAGTGTTTGAATTAAGAGCAGTAATCACTGTGGAGGAGGGAATTTTTACCATATCTTCAGACTTTAGCAAATCACTCCTTCGTAGTGACTATTTGTTCTCATTTCGATCACTGCAATACAAAACTTTATCCTGAGAACCGAGCTAAGACCCTGAAATTATGGTCTTCTAATTTACTTTCAAAATACACGTTTGGTAAAATTAAGCAGATAACGAGTTCTATTTTTGAGAGAAGTAATTGCCTAGTAGGGTAGTTAAAAAATTACTGAATATCGATTTGAATGCTTTTTCCTTGTTATAATTTAATTAAGATATGAAGTGACCTTATATGACCGATATGAAGTGGTCACATTCCAGGCACAGTGGTTTAAATAAGAGTAAATAATTAATGTGAAGGAGGGATTTTTTAGCATAGCTTCAGGCTACAAATCCAGAAGCTATGCTCAAAAATCACCCCACCACAGTTATTATTAAGTTATTATTTGCTCCTATTTTGACCACTGTGCCTGGAATGTGAGCACAACGAGATATAAAATGAATTCAAACAGCATATTCAAGCCTCAATTAATATATATTAGTGTATTTTCAGATGAAAACTGTACTCAAAAAACACTCCTGCACAGGTGATGTTCGACCGTTATATTGATTCTTGTATATTGAATTATTATAGCTTAGTGCACTGATCGATATAACAATCAAACATTGCATGTGTATGAGTGTAGATGAGTACAAAAATACTCAAAAAATAAAAAATACTCCTCCACATAATATCCAGTAGTTATTCAGGCTTGTAGATACCTATCTATTTTTGAAATTCGAATGCTGTTAATTTTAGAAACTGTATATTGATATATTATAGCTTAGTGTGCTGAGATTAACATAACTGTGGAGGAGTGATTTATCAGAATAATGACAGCTATTTTTGGCTGGAATTATTCTGAAAAATCTCTCCTTCGCTTTGATGACCGGCAGTTATTTTAACCCCTGTTAGTGTATATTTAGAATGGTGCGATTTTTACCATTTGGTGACAAATTAATCACTGGTATCGCAAATGTTTCAATGCAGTATTGTAAAGTAAGATTCTCAATTTTATGTATTTCTGGTTTTGTACCATGAAAAGTTCATTATGACTGTACACATTTTTTATAAGAAACAGTAAATTTTGATTGAGGCTGAGGATATCTTAAAATTTTGCTAATTTCAGGCCCAGGAGTTTCTTATTGCTTTCTTATTTGCAAACTCATAATAAGTTATACTGTTTGTTGAAACATAGACTACTATATCAAATTTTGGTGATTGTGAAGCCTAACTTATACTAATTTGTAAAGATAACAATATTGTGACATCTTGTACAACTAATTTTTTGATTATTGCCTATGAAGTTTATTGTTATGTGAATAATAAAACAGAAAAAACGTATCCTTTGTATCAGCCTAAGAATTTCTTATTTTTCTGGACATTCTGAGCCTCAGTTTCTTAGAAAGTACTTCTTATAATATAAAAAAGTGTATATATAACAACTTAATTTCTTGTCTTCAAAATGAATTAAAGTATCAGGATGTTCAGTTTAAAGCACCTCGAATAAGTGTCTACTAAATAATCGAAATATTTACTAAGCACTGGCAGCAATAATGACATGATTTACAGTATTTGTAATCAGAAGTTGATCAGAACAAAAAAAATTCTCATATAGGTTTGTTAGAAACACAGTTATATTCACGACATTTGATCCTTTTGTTTATGAATAGGAAGTAAACTAGAACCTGTAAATAATGAAGACCATTTTTATTAGAATTTTTTTAGCATTTTATTAACATTGTTTGTGTACTCTGTCTGACACTTGGAAGATAAAAAAATGCTTCTCCATTTAAAATAATCAGACGTTCCTTTTGCTAATCGTTACTGATAAGTCCTCATTTGCTAAGTTTAATATGGCCATATTAGATTAGGGATTTTATAAACAACGGTTATTTTTGGTTATTTTTTGGATATTCACAGTTTGAAATAATACACTATACATGAAATAATAAAAAAAGTAAAATAGTACACGTGTTATCGTACAATAATATACACATTATCACTATGTTTCATAGGTACACTAAGAAGGTTTGTCCAATATGCTTTCTAGAATCGTAATGAACATAATACTTATTTTTTAGCCTACAAGCTTGAATGTTAGCACAACAGGGTATGTACATCATATATAAACCAGCTTATTAATATTATTACAGAACAACAAAAAATGTCGAAGATTGATTACTATGGTGTAAAAGGGCAACTAGTTTAAAGTTTGGATTCACCTCCACTGTTTCTAATTCTTGAAAATTACCAAAATATTGGTTTCCTTCCATTTCTTACCTGATATCACACTCATTATGGAGACTCACTATTTTTTTTACTCAACTTTAAGATTATAAGATTCTGAGATCTTAAGTTCTGAGTTGAACATAATTTTTAGTCCACCAAACAAAGTTTGGCTGGGCTATTGCTATCGCTTTGCGGCGACGGCGGCTAGTTTTTCTTAGTAGATCATTCCGAAGTGTTTTGAAATTCAGTACCATCATTTGTGGTGATGTTCTAGAAGGGCTGGTCAAAAATTATTCGATTTCGTCCACTCAGGCTCGAGTTTTGTGTGGTACCGTTCTGAAATTTGGTTATGGCATTCTCGGCAATGTTACGAGACTGCTGACCAATTATTTTTCGATTTCGTCAATTCGAAACCGAGCATCCGCGAAAAAGGGTTTTTTTTAAAAGTAGAGACTTTGAAATTTTTTGAGAATTTCAATTCTATGAGGTTTTGACCACATTCACCCAAATAACACGCTAAAATGATAAGGGAGAAGTAAAGACTCAGACATTTCTAGAATTGAAGTCTCCATTTTTATTTTGGGAAGATTCCTTCTTCAATTTTGAAATAAATATTATTGTGTATTCAATTTAGAGCCATTTAATTACCATTATGAGTATAGCTGTTTATTTCAAATTAGAAATATAATGACAATGCACAATTCAACAAAGGAAGATTTGTTATTAAAAGAATAAATTGTTTTAATGAATATGTAATCTTCTATTTCATTATTCTTTATTTCTTTTTAATAACAGATGAGGACAACCACCTCTACAAGATTTTATTACTGCTAATAGATACCATGTTTCTCATATTGTGTCAAACTAATTATTATGTGTAAAATACTTATCTTTAATGGTCCCATGGAACATAGCATAATAATAACATACTTAATAAAACTATTATTTAGTGTATATTATTATATTTTGCCTTGAAAAAGGGGTTTCAAGGGTTTATTTGAACTGACACTTTACCATCTTAATAAAGACTTGTTTCAAACACTGACGCATATCGTCTGTATGCAAATCATATTTTATGTGCTTAGGTTTAACTTTCACTTGGTTTGGTGGGCTACTTTCAATACTGTACTTTTGATTGGGCATTGTTTTAAACTTTTCAGCCTGAAAACAATGCCCAAAAATAGCTCTTTCACAGTGAATAATTGCTCTTATTTCTTTAAATTAGAGATCCATTATCAGGTCAACCTGTAGTACAGACCGTTAGTTGTATGAGAATTCAAAAAAGGCCTTCACAGCAAGCAAGTAACATAGCAACTCCTTTAAAAAAGAATAGAGTATCTCAGAAAGCTTTTCCTACAATTTCCAAAAGAGATATCTGTAGTCAAACTAAATCAATTGAGAAGCATTTAACAACATTGTCTGAAAGTAAAAATTCATCGATTGTAAATAAATATTTGTCCACATTATCAATTGAGAATGACAACAATACTGGGTCAAGTACGAGTAGTGACATTTCTACATCATTGATTGAGAATGACAATGCTACTAGATCACTAGGTGTAAGTAATGACGTTTCTACATCATCGATTGAGAATGACAATGCTACTAGATCACTAAGTGTAAATAATGATATTTCTACATCATCGATTGAGAATGACAATGCTACTAGATCACTAGGTGTAAATAATGATATTTCTACATCAACGATCGAGAATGACAATGCTACTAGATCACTAAGTGTAAATAATGACATTTCTACATCAACGATCGAGAATGACAATGCTACTAGATCACTAGGTGTAAGTAATATTTCTACACCATTGATTGAGAATGACAATGCTACTGCATCAACAACTATGAATACTGTTGCAACTAATCGTAATATCAGCTTTTCTACCTGTTTGATTGGGAACAATAACGAAACTACATTATCAGTTACAGGTGATGACAATTTATATACCCCAGCAATGAGAGATAACGTTAACGTTACTGTACCATCCATTATAAAGAATGACACTACACCATCATTAATTGCATCTCCAATTACATGCGATGATGGTTTAGCTGCATTACCAAATGCAAGTAATGGAAATTTACCAGCCTCAGTGGTTGTGAGCAAGGATAATTTATCTCCGTCATCACTTGCATGTAATGTCAGTTTGTCACAGATTCAGAATAGTAATAATTCCACGGATCAATCATTGGTTCTGAACAGTGATAAACAAAACACTTTCCTAGATTGCAATAATGATCTAAGTATTACATCAAGTCTACCTAGGTGTAGACAGTTTACTCAAAAAACTGATGAGAAACCATTGACTAAAATTGCAGAGCAGAGCACAACATGTACTTCAAATAACAAGTGTAATGAAAAGAAGTTAGAGTCTCAAACTTCCAAAGACAATTCCGAAATAAGATTTGTACATGATGCAAATTCGAGTTTTACACAAGTAGAAAGAGAACGAGTGTCATTAGATAGGCAGCGAGTTTCTCGAAGGACAAGGACATTCAGATTATTGTCATCTGATAAACATATCCACGAGAATGAACAAAATAATGGAAGTACAGGTACTCGGTCACAGTCAAGTCAAACGGATGTTCTGTCCAGAAATCAAGTAAGCAGTGCTACATCAACAAGACAAGAAAGATCAGAAATATGGAATTTTACCCTTGGTGGTGTCAATTCATCAGAGCCGGTAGGTTTGTCAGAAATTTTTATTAATACGGCCTTTCGGATTTCTGTATGTCTGTGCGTTCACAATAATTCTCCGAAACTGCCAGGCCGTTTTCCTTGAAATAATATGGCACTGTTGACCGAAGTGGCTTTTTTTGAGGGTTTTTGGCCTGTAAAAGTAGAACTGCTACATGTATTTGACTGGAATTCGGTATTTTACACCGAAATCACCAGGAGAACAGAATGATACATATTTTTTCTTCGAAAATTCACCCCGCTTATCTGCCTTGCCCATTTTGGGACTTTTTCAAGGGTATTTTTGCCCAATAAAAGTAGAAGCACTTTTTTTCTTATGCAATTTGGTATTCTAAACCAAAATCTTCTGGAGCATAAAAATGATATAATAGTTTACGAAAAAAGGATCTATATTTTTCTATTTATGTGACTTTTTATTCTGTGCCCAACATTATGTGGCTTAAACGGGCGAATCACTGATTATCATGTTTCGGTCATTTTCTGTAATTCAAAAACGGTTTATAATTCAAATTCAGATTTTGACTATGTACTTTGAAAATCATAAAATTATTTATTTCGTAGATAACAGTGTCAGAAAATTTTGATGACATGGATGTATCCGTAGAAGGATCATCATCAACTATCCCTGTCCATGGATTTGTCACATTTCCAGCATCTATTACAAACAATTATAGTGCAAGCATATCAAATTTTAGTCGATTACGAGCTCAAACAGCTGTTGCAACAGCTACTGCACGTTCAAGTCATCATGTTCATACCGCTGTTGTTATTGCTTCACAGGAGGACGAACGATCTGAAGTTGCTCTTCAGACTGCTGTTAATCGAGCCATTGCTGGTGCTTTTGCTGGAAGTGGTGAAGGTGCGGTTGCAAATAATATAATTGATACTACACATCGATTGCAGTTATGGAACTCCAATGATAAGAGTTGTCCAAATGTCACAAATGGTAAATAGTTATTGATAATTCAAAATAGTGGTCCAAGTAAGAGTAAGCATACGTACTTTAACCGAAGAAACTTTCGCTAGAGAAACTTTTGCGAGGGCAAAAATTTGGGATTTGAAAGATTTTGCTTGAATAAACTTTCGCGAATCGGAAAGGTTTTATTAATTTTTGAGTAGTTTATATTGAAAATTTGCTTAGGTTTAAGCTGATGTATATTTTTACATTATTCCAATTTTTTTCAAAGTTGATATCGTGAATTTAAATTTCAGTAGAGAGGAGAAATTTTCATCTTGGTACCCAGACAGTGGAAAACGAAAATGGTATTTTTGAAATAAAATAATTATTCCTGATAAAATATCTCTTTTTTCAAACATCGCCTTTACGGAGCTTAAAGATATTATTTTGTAAAAATAAAGAGAAGTAGCTGTAGAAAATCGTCCCAATTTCTTACTAAATCTTACCTACCCAAAAAACAAGCAACAAAAAACGATTAGAAAATGTGAAAAAAAATAAATAAAATAGAACTGGATAAACTTTTGCAAATGAGCGATTCGAAACATTTCGTGTGGACAAGCTTTCGCGACTGACAAATTTTGCGTTTTTCGAGAGATTGCGAATTTGCCTTAAATTCATTAATAATAACTGTCGAACATCACCCGTGGAGGAGTGTTTAGGTGATTTTCGGTGATTATTTTCAGCTTTGAAGCAGCAACGCCTCATTAAATATTAACTAATATATTTCCATTCGCAGCCAACAAAATCATCAGTATCATCTCTTATATAAAGAACATCGATGCTCCATTTATTATAAAAGTGGAATTTGACATGTGTTTTCTATCTATGCTTTTTAGAAGAACAAAATGTTATCGTACCATTCTGTAAAATACACAATGATTCCAGCGTGGATGTATCAATAGATGGTACCTTGATTGCTGTGTTTGTACCTAATGAACAAGGATTTCCTATGGATGCACAACTGCAAGTTATTTCTTTGAAACCAGAAACCTATCTACATTGTATCTATTCTCGGAAGTACGGTAAGATCTTATCCAAACCATCTTATCCAAGAATATAACTGCCGGATATCGAGAGGAGCATTTTTGAGTATAGTGTCCAGCTTAAAAGCTGAACACTATACTTAAAAAACACTCCTCCACAGGTGATGTCCGGCAGTTAAATTTGGGCTTGTTATTTGTCTTAAAATTTGCAGGGAAGAGTATTAAGTCATCAGAAATCTTGTAATGGTTTGATCTCTCTGCAGTTTCATATTTTGTTCAAATTGATCAGTTGTTTTTTATGCGACATTTTGAGACCTCTTGGAATTTAACGTAACGCATGGCATGCATTAAATTCTCAGAATTGGGTTCGACTGTATTTGTATATGTAGTTGCCAAGCGTAATTAACGACTAATTACAGGATGGCTACAGGCTGCAAATCAGATGCTCCTCCACCGGGGGATGCCGACATGAATTCAGAGGCCTGCTCCTGGAAACTCCTGGATCTGTTGTTTTTGCTGAAAATACTTCTGGAATTTATAGAAACTCCTGGAAAAAAGACATAGTTTAGAGTAAACAGCGTGTAAAGTAACTAGTTTTTGCGTATTCTATCTTTTTGCAGACATTTTTCTTACTCAAAATATTCCTGGAAAATCTAAGAATTGTCCTGTAAATCTCCTGGATTTAAAAATATTAGTGGCCACCTGGAATTAGGATAAGTCCATAGGGCATGGCAAAATGTTAGTCCAGAAATAACGAATCCTAATTAACTGCTAATTGTACGATATTTACAGTGTTTAATTAATCACACACTTATGGAAATTAACTTTTACTGATCCTAGCAAGAGGAAAAATATTTAAAATATATATACCACAATTTGCTTGATTTAGAGCCCTCTGGAATCCATGCTCACTCTTTGAGTGATGTTTTTAATTAAGCATCCTGGAATGCTTGTTTGAGATATGATGTAGAAAACGAAAGTGGCGCTTTTATTGGAGCATGCTATGATGAGTTTTTTACTCCTGTCTTGTCAAGTTACGATTTCAAATAGTCGTTGATTTGAAAAACATTTATTAAAAAGACCTTGATTTGGAGTCTGACATTTACTTCACGTTGCATTACAAATAATATATGTTGTGATGGAAGCAAATATAATTCCATGGTGGAAATGAGACTGAATAATCACCGCGGGAGAGTGGTTTTTGATAACCTGAAGCTGTTCTCAAAAAGCACTTAACAAATTATTTAATTATCTAGCTTGAAAATAATTGTCAGACATTCTTTCCCTTTTCCTCGTTAAACTTATATTCCCAGTGCATAAATACTTGTTCAAAGTCCGCATTAAAGACGTTAGAGTAACGTTTTCAACGTTGTTATAATGTCTTTACTGCTGACTTTGAACAGGTTTTTGACCACTGGGTTATTTATTAGAGATATATATTGAAAATACTAAAACTTTGGAACACAAACAAAAGGGTGAGATTCCTTATTAATAGTAGACTAAAAAAACAACACTTTTTACACAGGTGACATCCGACAGTTCAGAATCTCTCACGCAATGAGTCAACAATCATTCTAATTTAGGTCCGAATGCAGTATCAGTTAGTTTCTCACCATTGAATACATTCGCCTTGGTTGGTTTGGCTTCTAGAAAACTTCATTGGCATCTTACAGCACACCAGGTTAGAGTATGTCCGTGATCGATATGAGAGCAAATAATTACTGTGGAGGAGTGCGATTTTGGAGCTCAGACTCCTGAAGTTTTGCTCAAAAATCCCTCCTCCACATTAAATATTTGTTCTTCATTCTAACATTGATATAACAACAAATTGTCAATGTAATTTGTCCATTCAAGCTCGTTGATTGACTTAACCCTATCAAACTCGGGGGAGGGGGAGGGTTTGGGGGGAGGGAGACAAAGTGCCCGCGGAATTTTCATTTGGCGATAACTTTTTAGTATTAATAGTATAGTATTGAGGATTTGGATGATGAAATGCTTTTTTTATATATTTAAGTTATTTTTCCGAAGGTAACATAATTTTGAACAGGGCGTAACTTTTTTAAAAATGCAAACTTCTGTTAGGCTATCTTTTTAAGGTAAATATTATTTATGAAAAGAATAAATGAAATTTTTGAAAACTGCAGACCAGATTTCATATTTTACAGACCAGATAGTACATTTTACAGATCGGAAATCTACTGTTGCTGATGACGTCATAACAGTTACCAGTGACGTCACTAGGTCAATTTTATAGCATTCTGCAGACCAAAAATGTAATGTTATTGACGATGTCATAGCAGGTACCAGTGACGTCACGAAGTCAATTTTTCTGTCAAAGTGTTTCTATTGAGTTCTTTCTATTAGTGTACCAAGTTTCATGTCATAAGCATTAGTGGTTCGAAAATAAAATGATGTGGGTACTTTGTGCCCCCCCCCCCCCCTCCCCCACTGGGCATACAAAGCCACAAAAGCCCGAGTTTAATAGGGTTAACTTCCTTCTGTGTACTTCAATTTTTGAGATGGCCCCGGACATTGTGAAAATTTGAGTTGAATTATAATTTAGTTAGTCGCACAAATACTTCAATTACCAACTGGTGATGGAGAAAACCATGAAGATTCATCCAAGGTAAATCTACTTTCAATTCAAAAAATAACTTTCAGAAATCACATGCGGAGGAGTGTTTTTGTGTAAAAAAACCCCGCTTCTTCACAGGTGATAACCAATAGTTATTTGTAGGTTTGAGATTCTATGTGAGAAATATAAATGATGTTATCAGTAATTTACCATTCTTGCACTACAAGGTTACCATGCCTTCATTTAAGGATATTTCATAATAAAATTATTAAAAAGCTTTATAGGCAATGTTACACTAAGCTACTCTTAACCTACCACATTAGGCTATGGAGCCATGGTAATATCGTTAAATGTGACATCTATATTTTTATCAGGACTCGCAAGTTAGCTAATTGGCCAATATGATAAAAAGATTTGAGATTTTGTGGCCTTACTAAGAAAGGCACTCACATTTGTACGGTAAGGGACCATCTCAAAATTTCGCTCCAAAACCAATTTTTTTTGGTAAAGGTAAATCAACTAAAATTGATCATAGTCAAATTTATCTGTACAGAAGTGTGTTAGGTCAACGAGCTTGCAATGGGTTGATTTCTTCGGTACAAAGAAACCAATCCGTTGCAATATCGTTGACTCAGTACTCTCCTCTGTAGATTTTATTTTCACGATGGTCCCTAAGGTCATCGATCAATGTAGAATGTTTGAAAAGTTTTAACAATTATTATTTTAAGATCGGCTTTTATTCCCTCTTCTAGGCTGTTTCCAATATATTACACAAATGCGATCAAAACCAACGTTCAAATGTTAGTGTGAATACTGTTCGATTTCATCCAACACCTGGAATGGGGATACTTTACGGAACAAATAGAGGTCATATACGTCATTGTCACATTGGGTAAGTACCATGTATTCATTTCCTGGCATTTTCATTTCGTCTCTCCTATCCAATTTATCTCCTTCATTTCCATTTACCGCGCTAATTTTATGAATCTAGTCTCGAAGTGCTAACGCAACTTAATATTTTGTTTGATTTTAGACCTGACCTGAATTTAATCGAAAAGAAAGAGAGGAAGAATATTCGTTCAAGCAGATACACTATATCAAGCTCGTAGCAGCTTCCAGTCTAGACAAAAGTTTCCAGTCTAGACAAGAGTGTCTTTCACCACAAATAAATATACCCAGCCGGCAAAGAACGTTGTTCTAACGTTATTTTGCTGACTTTGAACAGGTTTTTTGCCAGCTGGGGTTACTGCTGGGTAGTGTCACAGTTCCAGCAGTGCTCAAAATAGGACCACTCTCCTCAAAAATCACTCCTCCACAATGTGATTTGCTCTTATTTTAAATAACATTTGTGGTTCTAAACTCTTAAAACGTGCTGACGTTTTTGCTGTGGACTTTGAACAAGCTTTTACCCACTGGATCTATTCACATGTAATGGAAACGAGGCTACTCAAATTAGAAACTTATTGCAACGCAACAAATTCGTTGCATTGCAACAAGTTTCTACTTGTGATTTGTGAATAGGTTTATAGCAAACACTAGTGATACAATATTGTGGAGAGTAATTTTTGCAGGATATCGTTTTGCGGTCGTAAAAATGGTAGATTTTGGCGGAATTTATTTTGGCGATCGATGGGGCAAAAGCGTGTTTTGCGGAATCTATATTTGCAATTGGAGGGACGCAAAAAAAGAAGTGCAAAAAGAAAGAGAGATGATTATTTCTCAGATATTTTTTAGATTTTGTCTAACGTTTTGTTTTACCTTCAATCTTATTGTAAAAGAACTGAATTGAGTTTGCTGCAGGTTATCCTTATACTGAGAGATTTATCTCGTATGCGAAGTATTTTACGAAATATATTTTTGCAGTATAGTTATTTGTTTTTTTAGTGTTTTTTTAAAAATAGATTCTGCAATAATTTATGCTCTTAAAAGGTAGTAAGCAGTGATCCTTGTAGGATAACATTAGTGTTTGGAATAAAAGTCACTGCGAAGGATTAAGTTTGAGCATGTGTTTGTAGGGTTAGTAGTCTGAAGTTATGTTCAAGGATCACTCCTCCATAGTGATTGTATAGTATACTTTTAAAAAATTAGCGTGTACATATTTTTTGTACTGTCTCAAAATTGTAATTTTAAAGTTTGCTGCATTTCGTATCGTGTTCATTTTGTGAAAGAGCAAGAATTGAAATATATGCTATATATATTTATTTTTCGTATCATTTACGGAGTCTAAAATAATAATAATAATTATTGATACTGGAAGCATTTTAATAGCTAAGACCTCATTAAAAATAGTCATCACATAGTTTACATATCGTATACACATAAAAATTATTCAACTATACATCTATATATTGTAAATGCTCTAATTAACGCCTGATTTCGTATTAACGCCCGGTCTCCTATAAGCGCCGGGTATATTTAAAATATATTAATTTGCGCATCTAAGTAAAAAAAATATTGTAATTGCTCTAATTAGCGCCTGGTCTCCTATTAACACCGGTCTCTAAGCGCCCCCAGCGACTATTATAGAGACCACATGAGCAACGGGTGTTTAATTTTTCTATATAGGAAAAAGGGCCATAATAACAACCTCGTTCCCAGGGCTTCTTCTCTCTTGACGTTTAACGCTATGAGAAAAGGATAGCGTTAAACGTCAAGAGAGAAGAAGCCCTGGAAACGAGGTTGCAATAATAACTATGATTTGTCATATTCTATGTAAAGAGAAAAAAAAGGATTTTTATCTCATGTCTTTTTGGAATCAAATTCAAAATAACTATTTAACTTAACATACACGTTTTGTTTTAAGAAACCTGTCGAAGGGTGCAGCACTGAAAGTTTCTTATCTTTGGCACCAACAAATTGGGGTTTAGTTCTAAAAGTCTCATAATATGTTTCTTATATTTTAGGCTTAAAACGGTCAATCTGAACCAAATATCGATTTCGAACACAATTCATTTGATAAAAGTTCCTTTGTGTACATCTGGTTCGGAGATTAAAAAGTCTAGCGCATATCTGACTCTAACGCTGAGTTCTTTCTTTCTTTTATTTGTTAACGGCTAAATCTACACGCTCCATTAGTAGTTTTTGGTAAATTCATTCACTAAATGGCCAGAGAGAAGTTTCTTATTCTTCAATTAGGAAAATATTTGCAGTAATAAAAGTTTCTTAATTTTTGAAGATCCCAGAAGAAGGTTTCTCATAAACAAGATTCTCGTAAAAAAAACGTACCACTGATGATGAATTATTTTTCAATTAGCACCACCAAAAAATAAATAGATCAGAATTTTGAAATAAACGCCGTGGCGCTAATCAGAGCATTTACGGTAAATGAGCTTTTATATAGTTCCATTCGTTCGAATAGATAGGTATTGTCGTTGCTCTGTTAATAATCGAAAATGAATTCTCTCTCATTGAGAATAATTTTAACTTTTAGGTGATTTGCTCACTGATAAATATAATCCAGTAGAGACATGTGCAAATTAACCTACGTTCGTATACATCGATCCATTCCCAGTCGGAAAAAAATTTGTTCTATGTCCGCAGTTAAGACGCTATATCAACGTTGTTCTAGCATCTTTATTCGTACTTTAAACAAGTTTGTTTCCCACTGGGTTGGTGTATGTGCCCGCTGGTATATATATATAACCCAATGTAGCGGTCGATATAAGAGCATTGCTCCAAAAACACACCTCCACACAACCTCGTTCCCAGGGCTTCTTCTCTCTTGACGTTTAAATGTTAAGAGAGAAGAAGCCCTGGGAACGAGGTTGACCTCCACAGAGTTTATTTACACTTATTTCGATAGTGGATATATGATTCGTAAATATTTTATCATATGATCTAATATTTTGTATATGAAATGCTTTATAGAAATACGTTTCTGTTATCCTTTTTTAGATACGTTGATTCAGATCCCGTTTATGCATGGTATATTGCAGTGTATATGCCATTGCTCAAAACCACATAACGAAATTACTATCAATTCCTTAACAACGTCTGAGGCGTTACAACAGGTTTCTTTCGACACATAAAGCCCGGTTTCCATTCAGCGTATATTTCCGCGCGGGATTCTAAAATTAAAAAATTTGATTGGTCGAAAGTTCAGCGCGCACGCTTAACAGTTGAAAACTTTTAACTTTTAAGCGGAAAAAAGCTTCCCGCGCGGAAATGTAGGCTGAATGGAAACCAGGCTTAAGACGGCGTCAACTCCACGTCTTTTCAACGTTTATTTGACTTCTTTGTGTCCATTTGCTTATAAATATTGAAACAAACATTTTACAGTACCTTCTAAGCAAATCCCCCCCACCCGGCATTCCCTCTACCCTTAATCACTACCATGTGTTGGCTATGCAGTAAAATCTCCATTATGATTAAGCTGACACCATTAGGGCAAAGAAATGCCTAGCTTATAGAGACTTTGTTTAATACCGAAAACAGAACCAAAGACCACTGAAATCTGCTATAGACTGTAACTAAATGAACTCCGCTCAAAATGGGCAAAAACACTCATCTATTTGTATAACGAATGTTAAACGGAATCATTTCTAAGAGTCCATTATGGTTTATCTATCTATAGACTGGATAAAAAAGAAGAACGAAAAAAAGTACGAACCGAAAAAGGGACCACTTTATGACTGTCGCCTTATTGAGTTTTATCTATGAGAGTTGACCGTAAATCATTCCGGGCTTAGAAAAACTTTCCGTTTTAACCATAACGAAGTGTCTGCTTTACACAGCAGTTTCAAAGCTAAAACTAAGACTGCGCCTGCGCGGATTTTATCGGTAAATACTGGCATTCATAATGGCCGCTTCGACCGCTTTTTACTCACTCGATCCACTTGTTCTGAACTCGTCAGTATGTCGCCTTAGAACTACTACATTGTTAGCAGTTCACTGGATTCAAAACAACAAAAAAAAACCTTTCTAAAAAATAATTGTCTGAGAAAGGATTTGGAGGTAACATTGCAACGTAGGTTTCACTTTATTATTTTTTTTTTTACTTCTTCACTATAAAGTTTATGCACAGTTTTCAGCCTAATTTAAAAGTTTTCCCAGCATGGAACTCATATTTTTCTGTCAGAAAATGCCCCAAAGAAGACCATATTAAAAGGTTAAGTTGCAAACATCCGTTTTAAATCTTGGAATATTCCTACAAAGTTCTTGTATTTTTTACAATTTTTTCCATAAATTTTGAGATTGTTAAAAACAGAATCTTCTTAAATTTCAATTTAATTCAGTTCAGTAGATTTGCGTTCTGTAAAATGTACTGTCTGGTTTGTAATTTTCGAAAATTTCATATATTTCTAAGTATTTACCTGTTGAAAATATAGATTAGCAACAACAACGGATTCCGCCCCCTCCCACATTATATTTTATAACTTTTGATTGGTAGGCTTATGGAGCTGTAATTTTCAGAGTTTTAGTTTTTATTAGCCTGTTCCGTCTGCGTCTGCACATTTTTATAGATTTTATGACGTCATAATAATGCTATTGCTGAATTAGCACGACCAGAAGTTTATTTTGACGTATCCGACATCTGAAAATGATAAACCTTCTAATTACCTTTTTAAATGCAGGCGTTAAATTTTTGACAGATAACACCCATCGAGCCCCGATTAGTTTTCTGGATTTTTGTTGGTTTTTAGCATATGACGTCATATTTCATAACCAATGACTTCATTTTTCGCGATTTTTTTTCATATTAAAATTTCTCTCAAAATGTTAGATTAGGAAAGTAAAGTAAACTATCCTAGAGAATTTTGACATTGAAAAACAATACATTTTGCTTTGCCAAAAATGCGCCTTAACGTCGTTGAGAATAGCGTCGAATGGAAGAACATACGAAAATACCTTACACTTCTTTATATAAGAAAGCACTTTATAGGAAATTGAGCCTCAGAAAATGCAGAAAAATAAATAAGAATTTTTCAGGCTAAGATCTACAAGGGATACTTTTTTCTATCTTCACAGCCAAAAATAATCAATACTTTAGAAGATCTCACAATATTTGTTATCTTTAAAAATTTAGTATAAATTCCTATAGTATATAGTAGTATATGTTTCAACGAACAGTATAACTTATCAAGACCATAGATTTAAGACTTTGCAAATAAAAAGGCAAGAAGAAACCTGAGCCTGAAATTAGCAAAATTTTAAGAAATCCTCGTCCTCAAAATTTACTGTTTCTTATAAAAAAGAGTATTCCTGCTACTGTTCGTGTCTCTTTTTGCGTACCTGACTCTGGCGGCTTCTTTTCTCCCCTTTTTCGCTTGTAATGCATCTTAAACGCGTCAAAACAAAAGGTGCGCCTGAAATTTACGCGGTGTAACATTATTTGAATTTTTTCTTGTTTACGCCTTTTGCAAGGCCCACTTTACACGAATCGAAACTTTCACAAAACACGTTGCACGTGGTGCCGTAAACTTTTAATAAAAGTTTTATCTGAATAAATTGTATTTCTTCTGACGAAAAATAAGATTTATGTTCCCGTGGCAACAAGAAAGAGAAGATAATAGAAGCACATTGCAGTTGCGTGCCAAGAGCGTATAAAATCTTATTGCCATAGAAACGTCGATTGTATAATAAATATAAAATCTTAACGTTTTGCTTATAATAAGAAAGAAGTGATGTTTTTCTTGAGAAGAATTAAGATATTATGGATGAAACATTCACTTTTTGTTATTTTCCTGCTCTTGTTAGGTTCTTGTTACCTATTAAAAATTCTGTTACAAAGGTATAAGGACGTTACAGCATTAGTCACTAATCATGATCAGACAACTGAAAAACCAAAAGTTATGTTGGTAATTGGTATTCTTAGTAAACTATCAGCAACAGCTCGAAGAGATTCGATCCGTTTGACATGGTTTAAAATCTGCCAACAACATAAAAAAGAAGTATTTTGTCGCTTTTTCACTGATTCTTACACTGATTTAAATGATACAACAAAAAGAAAAGATTATATAGAAGAAAGTACCATTTATAAAGATCTATCATATATGCCATACAAAGGTAGATCCATGCTTACTATCTTACTGATCCATGCTTCAGTAATCGTTTAATTAAACGTTATCATGTTTATTTAGTAACTATAGAAATATTCAAAGCCCCGCCGCTTATTTCACC
>JAULBZ010002666.1:0-18234 GCA_032360805.1 Neoturris breviconis | reverse complement strand
AATATTAAATTTCCTATTATATTTGACTTTAATTTTTCAAGAAACGAATGAATCTGAAACCGAAAATGGTACCAGTAAGGTCTGTTTGTCTTTTATAAATAAATAGATAACAGCAACTTAGTTCCCAGTCCATTGTAAAAGCTGTATGACTTAAAAGTTAATGCTACCACAGGTTGTTTCAACGTTGATCCGATGCCGTTCACTTGTTAGTGCTAAATCAATATCTACTTTTTCGATATACTTACTGTTGATGAGTCAAAATTACTGTTTGTATGCCGTTTTAGTGATACCTAAGGAAGAGATATGAGTCAATATTATCGTTTAGACGTCATTTTAGTGATACCTACGGAAGAGATAAGAGATCTTTCAACATTCCATTGATTGACGCTAATTTTGGTCAAGAGAGTTTACAACTAGTGACAGCTTTTTCTGTCGCCGGAGAACAAAATATAAACAAAGATCACAAACTGGTCACATAGCCTGACAGCCATGAAATCATGCGTGTACTCAGTCTGCAATTGAGGACAGCGTCCCTAAATTTTTTTGAACAATTCAATATGGCGATGCTTGCTTCGTTGCAAGTTTTTACATCCGCGGCAGCATCTTTATGGCTTTATATTTGGTTTTCTTTCGCTGATAATATTCAAAGGTGTTAAAAACACTAACTCATAGTCTAGATATATTATGAATTATTTTTGTTACACAAAGATTGGGTTTTTAACTCAATGTTAAGATTGAGTTCTTACCACTGTTTAACGGAGGTAAAATAGGGCTGAAAAAAACTCTGGTAACTATTTATAGACAACCTGACAATTCTACCAATGGTTACCGATCAAAAAACAGAGAGTTTTTGCATTAGCAATTTCAAAAATAAAAAATTAAATAAACAAATTAAACAACACTCCGGACATTATTATTGGTGGAGATTTCAGCCTTCCAAACACTGATTGACCTGACTGTGCCCCAAAAGAGAATAATCGAGTCATTAGGGTTGTTTCTCTGTGAAAATAATCTCACTCAACTCATCAACATTCCAACTCACAAGAATGGAAACATTCTTGATCTGATATTAACAAACAATGAAAACCTGATAAATGAATGCCAAGTGATACCAAAATTATATAGCATTAGTCATCACTCAATATTTACTGTATACACTCAATATAAAACCAATATGAAGCTGATAATAAAAAACAAGTTGAAAATCCGAGACGGTCACCATTCGATCAATTGAATTTTCACAGTTCAGAAACAAAATGGATAGAACTGAATGAAGCATGTATATACTCAATAAAAGACTGGGATATTTTACTAGATAACAAATCCCCAGAGGAAATACTAAAAACTATGTAAACAAACCATATTAGAAGCAGAAAAATTATCCCTGTGAGAAACAAAAAAAACTAGTAGATCTAAAAGCCAAAGAGAAAGGGATGATGTAAGAGGAGGATAAATTGACAATTAATAAAAATCACATATATCTATCATTTCAAATAAAATTTCAGAATGATAATCAGTGATCAAAATATGTAAGGACAAATAATCACAGTGGAGGGGTGATTTTTGAGCAGCATAATGCTATGCTCAAAAACCACTCCTCCACATGATCAAAAATTCCAACCTATTAAAAGCTAAAATCAGGAGAAACGCATGGTAGGACCTTTAGGGGAAATTTTGAGATTTTAAGGCTGTATTTCCTAGAAAAAACTCAGCTTCTGTTTTTTTTAGATTTTCCTCGGATCCACGACCATGCGTTCCACTTTTCCCAGTTCAGATTTTTAACTCATGGAAATACGGAATTGGGTTCTTAACTCGTGAAAACTAGGCTAAATACAAGCCGAAAGATATGTTGATAAGTATAAATATAAGTAAAAGTTTATACTTTGAGCAACAAATGCCTTGTTTTCATCATTTGTGGGGAGGTCTATATTACATAAATATTGCATATTACATCCTTGGGAGGCAAGCATAATTAGCCACATTACATTTGTAGTTCTCTGCCATGTAGTTGTAGCTTTCTGCTATGTACCTTGATTCATGCCTTGCAGAACATGACTTATTTAAAAAACAAAAAGGCTGTTTTACTCTCGTGCATTATGATTCACTTAAGAAGTTCAGCTTACAATGTGTTGCTCTAAATTAAATACAGACTGTTCAAATATTAATTTTAATGAAGTTAAGTAGAGTAATTGTTATTAAAAGTTAGTATGTTCTTATAAGAAAAATATTAATATATTAGATATTTACACGTTTTGTTCTGTTTTTTTTAACAAAAATTTAGCTTTTAACTTCATCATTCTTATGGGCAGTGCTTGAAATAAGAACAAATACTCACTGTGGAGTATAGCTTCAGGTTTTATAGCATCAAGTTATATTTCCTCCTCCATATTGATATTTTTGGACCTCTTATTTTTAAGCACTATATAGGTTACTAGTATGTAGACACTAAGAAAGGAAGTGCTACAATGTTTTTTTAGTGCACAAATAGTTACAGTACGTTGAGAGGTATAGGTTGGATTTTTAAAAAAGTAAAGGTTAATTTTCTTCTAGATAAAATATTCAATGTGAAAGCCAAAAGGAGACATTCCATTGGTAGAAATTGACGTTGCTTGATGTGTGACATTGGAATGTCTTCTTTTAGCTTTTGCAGCAAATTTTTCGCCTAATGGAAATCGACCATAAAAATGTAATATTTAGTATTAAACTGTTTAATAAAGTTAAAAAATATATTAAGGTATTAAAAAGAGAAGAAGTAATGTACCTATGTTTTGAATATGGACAAAAGATTGACTATGCATTGGGTTTGAGTAAGAGCTGTGAAATTATTGCTGTGATGGAGATCTAAGGAAAAACAAAGTTTTCCACCAGCCAAAATAACTTTGTAAAACTTTGCATATGTGTGATCATTTACCATGTGATTTGTTAAGCATATACTAGCATGTATGTGTGTGATCGCACATGTTTCATAAACCTGCGGTCCATGAAAAGATGACAGTAACCTTATTTTTGTTTTGTTTCATAGTTGAAAATGTCAATTTTACGTAAAAGAAATGCAAACGTTACACCTAAAGATGTTAAAGAGGAAAATCCTTCTGCCATAAAGAAAGTGCAGTTTGCAATAGAAAAAATTATCTTCAAACGACCGTCAAGGAAAACAGATCTGGAGCGCATAGAGAATGGTTCAATTATTCCATATATTATCCTTTTTATAATTGTATTAGTATTTTCATCTTACTTTGTTGCATACTTGCATGAAATTGATGACAATGTTATTGCTAGTCGTCAAGACAGTTATACTCGCTTATTTTTGGATGTTCCTTGTTCTAAAGACTATGGTGATAAATTCAAGCAATGTTCTCCAAAAAAATGTGGTAGAGTGATAAAGGATGGCTTGTTTACAAATAATGAATTGACTTCTATGAAATCTCTTGTTTTAAAAGGCATGAAATATGGTGGAGGTAGTGGTGGTGCAACCATATTGGATCTTCATACTGGAGCTTTAAGTTATCAAGACAAATTTGTTAATCTTTACCAACTTGCTCCAGGTACATTTACTAAATCTGATTTTGAAGTTTATTCTTCTGTAAAGAACAAAATTCTAGAAACCATTGCTAAGGAGTTTAATGTTGAAAAAAATAGATTGTACTTGACCAATCCAACATTCTTTTCACGTTTGAATAATAAATCTGCAATTACACAACATGACGAATATTGGCACCCACATATAGATCGTGTTACATACGGGACATTTTTTTACACGTCACTATTATACTTAAGTGATTATGGTGCCGACTTCACTGGTGGAAGATTTATGTTCATCGATAAATATACAAATAAAAGTGTTGAACCAAAATTTGGTCGATTATCTTTTTTTACTTCTGGATCCGAAAATAAACACTTTGTTGAAAAAGTTGAATCTGGAACCAGATATGCTATAACAGTTTCTTTCACTTGCGATAAGCAACATGGAATTGCTGATCCAAGTTGAAATTATTGTGGAGTAACAAGGATATACACTATGATTAAGCATTAGAGGTGTAGGTATCATAACTACATAAAAGCATATGCTACTGTAAGAAAGTTTTACCGTAACGATCTTCCAATCGATTGTGGTCAAAATAAGAACAAATAATCAATGTGGAGGTGTGATCTTTGAGCATAGGTTCAGGCTATGAAGTCCTGAAACTATATTCAAAAGTCCCTCCTCCGCAGTAATTATTTGTCCTTATTTCAATCACGGATTGATTAGTTTCTTTTTCATGGAACAGATAAATTGCAAGATTGTTGGCTCAGCCCAGAAGTCAAAAACTTGTTCAAAGTCAGCAGTATAAATGCTTGAATGACATTGGTATAGCGTCTTTACGCTTTGAACAAGTTTTTACCCACCGGAGCGATCTTCTCTGTAAATGCAATACTGCCTACTGTATGTTATGAGAAAATAAACCATTAAATTTAATGCTTGTCTTTAGCCCTATCCCTAGTACGGATCCTGTCCATGATCCTACCCAAGATCTTATCAATAATATCCTGATGATAAACCTAACTAATGGTTCATTCGTTTCTTCATATTTGTTTCATCTTTTTCAACTTATGCGCTTAACTGTTCATTCGTTTCATACATTTTTAGGTCTAGAGGTAGTTCAAAAAGTTGAAATTATGTCTCTGCGCTATTCATTTCGTTAACTTTTTCAACCTTTCAGATTTGTAGAGCTCTAACATTTCATCATCTTATGACCTCAACTATAAAACAAATGTTGTTTTTATCATGCGCTATATTTCTATGTTTTTGTGTTTTTAAGAAGCTTGCTTTCCTGAAGTTCTGAGAAATTCATTGCTGCTATGTCTTGATGTACTATTGTTTTGGTATTTCAACTTTTTCCTTTCGATTCAGGATGAGTTGAGACATTGTGTTGTTCATGAGTCATCTTACTCAACTTTTTCAGAAATGAATGCTCCATAAAATCATGTTAACCATAATAGCAGTACTAAGGTCTTTTTTAGTAACTTTGTTTTTTTGGAATAGCTAATAACTAGGTATTTATTGACTTTTTATATAATTCTATTTGAACTTTTTCTATGGAGATTCTAAGCTATGCCTAGCATGAAGGATATCTATATTCTAACTATATACGACAGCAATGTTTCTATTATTTAATTCCAACTTTTCTCAAACCAACTAACTTGTTAGTAATTGAAAATTGAAGCATAGTCCACTTAGTGACTAAAATCATTTCAACAATATTTGTCAGTTCATAAATTCGTTTTCCCTATTTTCCCAGAATTTTAAATTTGAACTTAAAGTATATTTGTCCCTCTTACTGTTTGAATTTTACAAAATTTGTGTTATATGTTCTGTGTTTGAAATAAGAGCAAATAATCACTGTAAAGGTGATTTATGTCAAAAAGCATTGAACTAACCGAAAACAAAATGAAAATAATTTAATCATGGATATTTGTTGAAAATAATTATAATTCTGAAGGCAATTTTAGTATAGCACTCATACCATAGCTTGGATTTTTCTTTATCAGTTTTTTTTAAAACCAATCCATCACAAGATTATTGACTCAGTGTTCTTCTCTATAAATTTTGCATTTATCTCTTGCAAGATTGATTTTGGGCTATTTCTATATGATATATATTGTGTGCAGCTGTTGGTGTTGGCCTGTCTGAAATGAAAAATAACTTAAATTAATATATACCATGTTTCCTCTATTAAGCGCCCAACGCTTATTTAATTTTTAGCCCACCAGACAAAGTTTGGTTGAGCTATTGCTACCACTTTTTGACGGTGTCAGCGTGATGGGCGTCCCGCTTTTCTTAATAGACCATGTTCCCGAAGGGTTATACCAGCATTACATTGGTGATATTCTAGAAGATTTATTATTTTCTAGATTATTCTAGAAAACTTTTCGATTTCGTCCTCTTGGTCCTGAGAAGAGTCCAAATTGCATTTTCGGGCCAATGGACCGTCCTGAAATTTGGTTATGGCATCCTAGGCAATATTGCGAGACTGCTGGCCAAATCTTTTCTAATTTCGTCAATTTGGGACCAAGTATCAGCAAAAAATGGAATTTTTCAAAAGTGGAGACCTTTGATCATTTAAAAATGACTGTGTATTTCATAAAAAAATAAAGAAAAGTACCGGTCATTTCAAATGATCATTTAAACATGTTTGACTTTTATCATTTTAAAATGATGAACTTTGAATAGAAACTTCTAGACTCTTGTTTTCCTCAAATTTTTATGCCAATTTGTTTAAAAGTTTATTTTAGCATACAAAAGAAGATTCTTGAATGATTCGTGTAGTCAGGTGTTCACATCATTTTAAATAATGAAAAAAAATGATCATTTAAAATGATCATGTATTTCAGCCTTTAGAAAAATATTTGAACATTTGATTTACATTCACCAAAATGTTCGATTTATGATTATTGTTGACTTTTTTTCACTGTTTATAATCATTTGACCAGAATTATATTTGGACTTAATAATGTTTTTAAAAAATAATTTTCAATAAGACTTTGACCACATGATGATAAGTGATATTCTTTATAATAATTTTGATTTTGGGAAGCTTCTTTTTTCAATTTTGAAATAAATATATAATATGAACTTTACCTTTATAATAAAACCTTGATAGTCCCTAAGTGAAAGTGCTTAGGGACTACAAAAGTTTTAATATATGTAATGTTCAGTTAATGATTTTATATTTAATTATTCCCATTGTGTATTAGAAGTAAAAAACATTTTATTATTTTCTAATAGAATTAATTTAAGGAAATGTATTCTTCTGTTGCATTTTTATATTTATTAACATTATTTTTAATTTTAACAACAGATGATGATAACCACCTTTTATTAAATGTTATGTATATAATAGTTAAATGTCACTGCTAACAGAAACCATGTTGTAATTTACTTATATTTAATAGTCCCAAAGCACAACATAAACATATTATAAGTATAACTTTATCATACATATATGCTATGTTGTGTATATAATAGATAAGTGTCACTGCTAACAGAAACCATGATGTAATGTACTTATATTTAATAGTCCCAAAGCACAACATAAATATATTATAAGTTAGATGCTATGTTGTGTAATGATGTATAGTGTATGTATGCAATTTATATCCTCTGTGGAGAATTTACTTTTTGTACCTTGATAAAGGTGTTCCAATTGTTTATTTGACCTAAAACTTTATCAACTTAATAAAGGCATGGAATCCTAATGCCATGTACAATTTGGGTGTTTATCCTTGATATGAAATTTCACTACTCTCCTCCATAGTGACCTGACATAATTTTACCTTGAAATTTAACATTTAAAGCTATACTGTATATAAAATTAATGAAGGAAGCTATGTATGTCGCGTGGTTCATAAAATGATTGGGTTACTCTCATTGGCATACTATAAGTTTACATTTTTACAAATGTCAAATGCATGAAATATACACAGTATTGGCAATGTAGATATCTTTTATTTACAATCGTGCTTAATTTTGATAAAGTCTACATTTTTTAAGAACACATATCCAGTATGGCATCAAATATTCCTTAGTAAAGTTACTCCTGAAATGCATGCTAAAAATATTAGCTGTTCTACCTTTTCTTTATATTCGTCAGCAAAACCAGCATCTAGGACCAAGCAATTTTTTGCATCTTCTTTTCAAACTCAAAAAACCTCATTTTAAACCTACTGTAACTTTTCTGAAATTGTCGAAAACTGGATTTCGTTTGACAGACTTTTTTGAAGGATAGTGTTTGATATTCTAAATTATGTATTGTATCATTTATATAGGTTATTCTAATTATTGAAGAAGAAGAAGATATAGGACACATTGTTGCATTGACTGAACAACTTCAAACAATTATGACAAAATCATCACCAAAATCAACATTGCAAACCCTGTTAAAAGAAGGTTTAAATTTTTTTTACTAATGTATCATGAACATCCCTACATTATAAACCAAACATTTTGGAGGATAACATTTCAGCATAAATGCTTCAGCATAATTCATTTTGGACACTTTTTGGGAATTTGGGTGGAAAAAAGTTTGGACATTGTTATATTCCTTGGAAGTTTTTTTTTGACAGATTGAAAACCTTGCAAAAATTCCGAACTGTCAATATGATTTTACAGTTTTGGCACACGGGGATATAACTATTTACTCAAACTCAAACTTTTTGTATAATAATGTGAGATAATCGTTCATTAAATAGAAACATTAGGTCAGCACTATTTTATATTTTTGACAAGTTGTGATTTCCCAACAGTTTTAATGTCTACAGTTATTCGTGAAATCTTAACCCTAATTATGCCAGTTTTTTGAGAGGTTAATTCAGCCAGGGGAGGGAAGTGGGGAGGGGGAATCTGCCACTCCCTTAGATCTTAGGATTGGCAGCACCTAAAGTCATAAAACTTGGTATAGTAATACTACAATGTGTAATAAACATTTTAAAGACAAAAATATTTGCTGACGTCATTAAGCTTTTGCTGACGTCATCAAATACCACGCATTGATATGAAATATTTCATGAAAAATGTGTTTTGTTTGGAAACCAATAATATTTTATCTAGAACATATTTTTACATATGTTTCGAGTTTCTGAAAGAGAATACATTGATGTTTAATATCTTTTTCAAAAGCATGAAGATTAAATGAGTTGTGGCCATTTGTATTTGTGTTACTTTTATAATGATTTAAAGGTACATAATCACCTATTTTTCGTCAAAATTTCATTATCTATGTCAAAAGGATAAGAGACATGCACTAAACATACCCTAAAAATGTCAAGAAGTGGTACAACAAGTACAACAAGTAATACTTTCCTGTCACACAGTGAGTATAGAAAATACATAATTTCCTACAACTTCAATCAATTATATCTCTACATTCTTTATGGAGTCAAATCTTCGGATATGTTACTAGCGATATAAACTTTCATCTAGTAACTGGTTTTGAAAAATGACCAATATCCTATGAAAATCACGTGCTATGGTCTAAAAATCTTTCCAAGTTTCGAGAGTTAAGTGTAAAAAAAGTTATTTTAAAATAAACTGCGAAAGTGGCGGTATCCGTCTGTTTGAACAGCTGAAACATCATCGGTTATTTATATGAAATAAGTGTCGTTTTTTCTTTTCCAATTGTCAATGTAGGTATTACTTTATTTATAAAATATCAAAATACATTAATAGAATAATACAACACGTACTGTAGAATCTTTCTTATAAAACAATGGGTGCTAGAAAAGCGTTTAAAAGCTCTATATCAGGAGATAAAAAAATATTCTAAAAACCAAACATTTTAGAGATAAATATTTTCAGACAGTGCCACATTTCGAACGGATTAAATTTCAGACAAAAGAAATCCAAAATTTGACTCACTTGAAATTTTTAGTTTATAATGTACACATTCTAGTTGGCCCAGTTGAATATCATAGTATACCAGAAAAACATTTATTTTGATGTTTGCTTTCATACACTAAAAATAATAAAGTTGTTAATCAAAAATAACAAAGGGTCTTATCTAACAAAATGTATTTTTTTAGAAACATTCTCAGAAGCTGCACCATACTGGCCTAGTAGATGGGTTGTTCATATTCAATGGACAAAATCTGTAATCCCTAAACAAGTAAGACTTGATCTATTTCAATTGAAACACTAATGACTTGTTGTTGTGATTTATATTTAAAAGTACGAGATATATGTATTGTAAACAAAAAGTATTGCTGATGACCAGGTGATTTAATTTAGATTTTTTACAGACATTTTCTTAGTGTATACATTCAGTTTTTAGCCCACCAAACGAGGTATGGATGGGCTATTGTTATCACTTTTTATTGCTCATTTCTTTACCTGACCGATTTTTGGAAGTACTAAAATTTCGCTATTCGCCAGAGAAATTTTAATTTCATCCACTCGGGTCTAATTTTCAGTCAAAAAGGTGTAGTACCAGTCCTGAAAGGTGGTATTGGTATTCTAGGCAATATTAGGAGACCGGTGGCCGATTTTATTTCGATTAAAGAGATTTTTTCAAATGCGGAGACTTCAAAAAAACAGAAGGACTGGGGTCGCAGGGGAGAGTTTTCACCCTTTTGTGCCTCCCTCACCTCGAGCTGGTGGCATTTCCGATCCTTCATTATCCTCAGCAGTGCTCAGACCTTATGTTGGCACAGCTACCAGAGTTAATGGTTGTTGCCATTTCACAGTTCTCCACTGGGGGCTGTTCCTAAAATGATGGCAGCCACTGTTCATCCTTGATTGTCTTCTCTTTGGGGGCATTCAGTGAACAAGAGCATCCCTTGGGAACTGTACTCAGTGAGATAGTTAAGTGAGTACTTGCCTCGTCCCTAACACTGAAAAAGCTTGGCAGCGCGGGTAGTGTGTTCGGACAGGCTTGCTCTTGAGTAAAAGAACTTTGTTGGACATGGCGAGATGAACTTCATCATCGGACTGTATTTTATCTTGCAATAAAAAAATTATATTATTGGGACCCCCTACAGAGAAAAAAATACATTTTCCTGGTTGGGGCACACGTTACTTTTGTTGCCATTATGGTCACAGATATGTTTCACTTTTCTTAGACAACTTCACATGTACTTCAATAAAATGAATAATAGCTGTGTGGAGTTGGTTGCCATTTCGATTTATAAGCATTTAAAACCGGAATTTCAGTGTATAAAAATTTCACAACTTCGTAACTTAAAGTTCACGTCTCATAACGAACATCAGACGGAATTAACGGTCAAAATGATTTAGAAGAAAATATGTTTATGAAGCTATAACCATAGAAACCATATAGTTAACAGCACCTAACTACAATTGTTACAATTACGCCATAGTCCGGAGGATGCTCTTATAATTCGAAAGATAAAACTTATACGTATAGTAAGTATTTAAATGCTAGTCAGTTCTTTGGCAACATAAGGTAACTATCAATTAGAACAAGGAGTTTAGCAATACACTAACAAACAGTGCAAGGGATCTCAGTACTTTAGCTAATTTGTGGTTATGGATTGTGAAGGTGGATTCCTTTGATTGTCCATTATTTAAATGAATTACTTTGGTGTGCTTCTGATGAGGAAGGCCAGGGACACCACGAGGCTTCTGTTGGAGAATGGCATTCCTCTGGCAGAGAAAAACACTGTCAGTTCGTCACTGTCAGGTCGTCATTTTATCTCGGGATCAAATTGATTTTTCTTAAACAATTCGTTGGCCTGACGACAATTATGGTGATTTTACTGCTTATGTTGACGCGTTAGAGGGGCAAGAAGTGCACTAAGAGGGAACTATCACTCATAGGTTTTCTTTCGCCTCCAAGGTTGTCAAACATGGTCGTATGTTTAAGGCAGTAATCTATCTTTCTGCTACTGTTCAAGAAGTCACCACATATTGTTGTTTTATAAAGGTGTATGAAAAAATAAAAAAATATATATCACTGTAACGAATGAACCCTCTTCTTTTAAGTTGCATAACTTTTTGTAAGATTTTATCATGGATTTACTACTATCGATTTATCTATTTCTTCTGTACGCAGTATCCTTAAGCAACACCTTAAACTGGAGTAGGGGCAAGAAAATTGTATTCTTGATTTGAACTTTTACAGTAAAGTTTATAATAAGTAAATACAAGGAAGTCAATACAAGGTACATGTTTTTAATTTACATAAAATAAAGTCTTCAACGGCAATATCAATTTCAGTATTGACATAAAAGGAAGTCTTCAGCAGCAATATCAATTTCTGTATCGATTATTGCCTCGCTGCAGAGAAAGTCAATCATATCTACATAATGCCACCATCCAAATCCATTTCAATTGAAATATCTTGGGTTTAAGCAACATGTAAACTTGAGGCTGAAATCAGGCAAATTCTAAGCAACGCCAAGGCTGAGCTGAAAAATAGTGTTGCTTATAAAAACAAAAGCAATATGCAATATGCACCCATCATGATGCTGATAGGCTCATGTTTACTTTAATGTCAAAAACTTTTGTGTGGAAAAAAATTTGCTGGAGGAAAAAGAACTTGAAATTTTTGTGTTTCACGGATAGAACCCTTCGTGGTTAAGCTATTTCAAAAAAAAAATGCAGACAAAAAAAGGGGGATTAACAGGATTATCAAAAAATGTCTTTCATTTTCGAATCCTTCGCTTCTTTGGTTGCTACTTTAGAAAATTTAACAGTTGGGAAATTTAAGAAACTTTCGCGGGAATAAACTTTTGCGAATTTGCCTAAAATCCCCGAAAACCGCAAAAGTTTCTGACATTAAAGAATGTGAATCATTTTTGTGTACTAGGTGTAAATTCTCTTGGTTTGGTGAGTTACTTTCAATACCATTGTAAAATATAGTTGCTAATAATAGTTATAACCTATAGCACTATTCAATCTTTCATATTTACCTTTTAGCTGTGGTGTTTACATCAAGTGGAATCACTAACAATCCGCTATCCCTGGAGATCAGAGGAACCAAGAGAAAATACAATACCTTCTTACATATGTGTTTTTAAAGATTTAAAAGTTCTTAATGTTGAAGATTGTCATTTGATTTCTTTGCCATCGACTCTTCAACTTTGTACATCATTGGTGGTATTGATGCTATATGGAAATTATTGCAAAACTCTCCCTGGTTTCTTACTAAATCTTCCAAATCTAAAAGTTTTAACTCGTTGCGACAATATATTTTATTCGAGTCTGGTAGAAGACCATGAAGCAATAACTGGTCCCACTGAAAGTGAGGAGTGTAAAACAACTGAAAACGCTGCTACATATAATTGTGATACTTTGCGCAAGATATCTGCAATTGATGTCGCAAGGAACATGCAATACTACTCTGCTAAACTTAATATAGATTCATTAGACATTCCTAAAACCTTACATGGAATTTTACGTGAAGTTTATAATTCATTCTGTATTTGTAATCTATGCAAGAAACCAGTCACAATGCAAGACAGTAAGTTCTAAAATCTTAAATTTCCATACTTCTATGTATTTAGATTTATTAGACATTCCAAATAACATTATAATATGGAGTTTCATGTGAAGTTTTCAATTCATTGTGTATTTGTAATCTATGCAAGAATTATATACTTCTATGTATTTCCCACATAAATATGCACAGAAGAGCATTGCTTGAAGAAGATTCAAATAATCACATGCACCAACAGTGATTATCTTATTATATGGAATGTTCTGAGTTCATCATTGACAACTACAGTAAAACCTCTCTATAGCTGATACCCTATAGAATGTACTTTGCTCAGGAACATTTGGAAAGTCAATTATCATAAGAAAACCTCACTTTTCTCTTAAAAATCATTTAGCGGACAGTGCAAAATAGCAATGACAATAAAAGAAAATACGTTATTAGCCCACCAAACAATTTGGATGGGCTATTACTATCAATTTGCGCTAACGGTGGCCTGCGTTTATTAGACCATGTTCCCAAAGTTAGCATTTTAAAATTTGGTAGAAGCATTCATGACAATGTTCTAGAAGAGTTCAAGAGGTCACCAAACAGTTTTGTCCGCTCAGTCCTGAGTTTTAGGTAAAATGGGTCCAATGGACTGAAAAAGTATGGTACCATCCTAAAATTTGGTTATGGCATTCTAGGCAATATTGCGAGACCGCTGGCCAAATTATTTTCGATTTTGTCAATTTGGGATTTTTTCAAAAGTGGAGACTTGAAAATTTAATTTAATTTAATTTCTATGAACTTTTGACCATATTCAGTAAAAAGTTATACCCAATGGTTAAATAGTCAACTAAGAACATTTTCTGAACTTTGCTATGAGACTTTGACCATAGCATATTTGGACTTATGTGACTTTGACCACGTTTAATAGAAAGTTTGCGCAGAAGTTATACCCAAAAGTTAAATAGTTGACTTTTTTTAAATATAAGGATTTAACCAGAATCACATTTGAACTTTTAAAATTAACTGCTCTATGAGACAATGATCACGAATCTTTTTGGCAGCCATTTTGTCTTGCCATTTTTGGAGATAAAAGGTTTTTTATAAAAAATAATTCAACATTTCAACAATTGAAGTCTCTGTTTTGATTTTGGAAAGCTTCCTTCTTAAATTTTGAAATAACTATTAATGTTTATATCCATTTTGAGCATTGTTTTAGGCAATGATTTGAAATTTCACTACTCTCCACAGTGATTTGATATAATTTTACCTTGATAAAGGTGTTTCAATTGTTTATTTGACCTGAAACATAATCAACTTAATAAGGACATGACATTCTAATGCCATGTGAAATTTGGGTGTTTATCCTTGATATGAAATTTTATTACTCTTCTCAACAGTGACCTAACATAATTTTACCTTTAAAAATGTGCTCTAATTGTTTATTTGACCTGAGACTCTACCGTCTTAATAAAGACATTATTTCAAACACTGTATAATGCGTGTATGCAATTCATATTTATAATTTGGTTTGGTGGGATACTTTCAATACCATACCTTTGATTTATTTTTACATTTGTATGTTGATTTGAAATGCGGTGTTTTTCTTTTTCCCTATCAAGCCTATATTTGTGCCTGTGTATAAAGCTGTGGGTCGATAAATATTCATATGATATTTCAAGAATCGATTTCATCAATATATCGATATGAACAACCTTTAACGCACAAGATTAAATAATTCTCTCCTTTCCATAGAGCTTTTCATGAAATAAAAATACTAAGAAAATGAAGCGTATACAATTATTAAAAGGAGAACAATTTGACATGAGCATATTCTATAAAACCAGTGCGTTCTAATCCCTCAAAAAGATACAGAATTAAGACAGAGAAAAAACAATCCTCGATCAACAACTTATGTTCAATTTTAAAAAATATGAGTTATTGTTATTTTATATCGATATATCGCGATATCAAACTTTTTCTATATCGTGACAGCTTTAACTGTGTATAAAGTCCCTGAATCAAGCCATTATATTGTCTTTCTTTCAAGAATAATATATCGAAACATTTAGCAACTGTTAAGCAACTTTTAGTACTGAAATTTCAGTTTATCCAAAGTTGCTTATAAAAAAAGTGTATTTCAAACAGCGTTCTACAATTGTGATCAATTCTTGTTCTGCCATGTCCAGTTTAGCATTTTTGTGTCTGAAGAATACAGTAGAACTCATGTAATTCGAATTCTCAGGGGATCGAGCAATCTGTTTAAATTGCATTGTTTCTAATTATAAGTTTCTCCCTCAAAAAACACTAATTTTGATAGTTTATATGCATAAACAACACTCTAGATTAATTATTTAGCTAATCCAGGTTGTTTACAATATAGTACTCATATTATAATACTAATCATTCCATCACATTTCAATGTTAAAAACACCATCAGATCACTATCAGAAAATAAACTCAGGCGCGAAAAACATCAATAGCTGTATCTACATCATTTGATGGACGTGTAGGTGGCAAAAAGTTCCTCTTGGTTTCTACAATGGCTCAATATTTCATTTCAAAATTGTCAGTTGTAGTCAGCTTCAGCTGAAGTCTAATTGATAGAAGTTTAATGCATGAATGGTGACATTCGACAGTAAAAATTAAATTTGTTTTTGTTCAATTCAATTTTTATCTGAGTTTTTCTATGAGTCCAAGGGAACCAAATCCAAGAAACATTTGTTTATATTAAATGATTTTTCGAATTATGAATCACATGAGTTTAACTGTGTATTGCACTGACAATTTGAGTCTAAGACCTGTTTGCCAGTTACTGCAACTGTAATAGAAAGCGATAGAAACTGAAAATTGACCACTATATAGCGGACAACTCCAACTCCGTCCCGATGGTGTCTTGTATATATATATATATTCTGTGAAATACTTCTTATCGTTTAGGTTGGGTATATTATATTGTTGCTAATTCTTTCCTTGGTTACACAACAATTCCAATCGAAGGTGTGGCTTGTTCTCAACAATGTGCCAATCTCGCTCGTGATAAAATAAAAAAACTCAATGACAGTTATTTAGCTAAATACGATGGTGATGAAATTTGTTTTCATATTGAAAGGGACACACCTACAGATGAACTGTCAGACATTCAACATCACTCTCAAGAGATACGAAGGCATAATGGCAGATTTATGAGGGCCGTTAGAAGGTTATTTTATAGGTAAATTCATTAACAATGTAATCATCTACAAGAAGCGAGTTTAAAGACTTATTGGAGAGAGACCCAAAGATTTTTTGGATAAAGGTCCGAAGACTTATTAGAGAATAATGATTTTTTGGAATTTTGTTGTAGCAAATGGAAAAGTGAAATTTCAGATACAAATTGTCAGCATCTAGTATGGCTCTTTTACTAAGAGTCTGATTTCAATATCTACATTATTTAACAAAGCAAAGCAAACTCTATATATTCAGGAATGTTTTATAGTTGAAATATCTTTACACAAGTAATTGCTAAACAAATGCTTTATAAGCAACAGTATTGTGTGATAACCAGCTCTGAGAAAGGTTTATTCTTGGGTAAATTTACTTGATTGGAGGGAGTTGTCAATAAATTGGGGGTTGGTACATTCTTCAAAAACCATAAGTTGGGTGGGAGTCCTAATAAATTGAAATGGTTAGTGATGTTTTTCGAAAAATGGAGTCCCCCTTCCCAACCCCGCCACGTGCCCTACATGATAACAGAGTACATGGAAATACCTGGTAATTTTAATAATATCAATTTCTCAACTTTCTGCAAAATTGACTCGTTCCACAGGTACTTATTAGGGCTTAATGTCTTTATATAGGCTTTTAAAAAACATGTACACCTGAGCCAAGGATAGTACACACCTGTAAAAACAGAACATATCACTCGGAAATACTTAGAATTTCGTTTATAATTTGTGTGGTTACCATGAAGGGTCCAATCAATATTCACAAACACATGAAAACGACGGAAACGAGGGGTTGGCTGCTCAAAGTAGAACTTAATGCAATGCAATATCTTTCTTTTTGCACATTGGACCTGAAACTTTACCCTGTTAATAAAGACATATTTCAAACACTAGGTTGAACTTTCACTTGGTTTGATTTTCATGTATTTGTGAAGAGGTCTACAGATTCTATTTATTTTCTTTATAATTTCTAAAACAAAGGTTGGTAGAATTTCACTGGCAATAATAAATATATATAATATATGTACAATATTATTTATTGGAATATATTTAGAGAATCACTTGTAACCTCTTTTAAACTCTGCTAGTTCTTTCATTTTATCAAAAACTAGTACATTAAAATTGTTGTGTGAATAAGCATACATTTGATTGGTTTCTTTGGTACAAATCAACCAATTAATTGTGAGATTGTTGATTCAGCATTTATTGCAATTCTGTAGTTTCGTGCGGGACACAATAACAGAATGCAAAATTATAAATTTACCTTTCAAACATCAATACAATCAATACAGTAGAGTATTTGAACCAATTTGACTAGCAGGATAATCTTATTGTTTCACTCAAAATTCCTCTCAACGTATAAGAAAATAGATATACAATATAGCTATGGCTTCGTAATGCTTCAGAAAATAAAACTGAGATCCAAATGCGAAAATTCAGAATGATTCAACTTGCTACTGTTTTGTATCGATAGAAATAATTTTAACAATGATGCAGTATTAAGATATAGTTTATTTTATGTTTGGTATATTTCCTCGTATTTTTCAAGTTGGAAATTAACACCTTGTATTTTAGTATGAAGTTTATAATAAGACCCTATTTATATGTATTCATTCTAGTATTTTCTATTAACTTAACAAGTCTATTATAGCTACATAGTACCAGCAGCGTCGTCGAGAAAATAAATTAGTATAACTGTTCTGACGCGATGCGTATGATCAATGTCGTAATAATGCCGTTTTGTTTGGCGTCTTGTATCTTGCAAAAAAAAACTTCGCATTTAAATATATTTAATATTATTTGCTATATCGCATTTCCTCGTTTTAGCTCTATTAGGCGATTAAAAAAACAGACAGCTTCAGGGAAGGAGATTATTTTATGTGGAAAATTGAGTGGGAGGGAGGAGGAGGGGGTCTTATCTGAGCATAGATATATGAAAAGAGAAAGATTCACAACATCGCAGATTCTATAGAAACACTCCGTGTCTTTTTTGCATGTAGCCATATTCACTGATATTCAAAAATTTGCGCCGAGATTTAAATCGATTGTCTTTTTATTTGAAAGATATTATTTTAAAGCGCGCAATAATAGCAGCAACAATCATGGTTTGT
>JAULBZ010002664.1:0-18235 GCA_032360805.1 Neoturris breviconis | reverse complement strand
GGCTGTTTTTCTAGAAGAAAACCTTGGAGCATAGACCCGACAATTGTGCCCGAGCATGAGCAGAGCCACCAGAACCCGACCATGCCAGGGCCTAGACCGCTGGGCATAAGGGGTGACTGCAGTATATTATCAGAATAAACTATAAATATTGGACCTGTATATATGATTAGCATAAGTCTGGATCCCAAGCCTGGATGGTAATGTTTTCAGTACTACGTGCTAATGTTTGTGATACAGATGCGATAGTTTCATTAGAAATTCTTGTGTACGAGCGGAAACAATCACTAGTCCATCTGCCAAGGTATTGTATGAGCCAGCGTGGGTATCCAGCTGCAGCCGCTGTTGTTGCTGCTCCAATTCGGAACGAATGACTTGATATAGGTTGAGTTCTGGAGGAGGACAATGCTGTTTTTAGTATGGAGTTGAGACGCCGTCTGGTGAGGAATGTGCCATTTGAGTAGGAAAATAGAGGACCATGCTTGTTTGGGTGTGTTAAGAGGTGGTGATGTAATGCTGACATTGGGCATAATATTGTGTTCGTTGGTGTTAGTCGGATGATACAGCCATGGCTGAATGGGTCAGTCTTTGAGTTTTTTAGTTTTAGTAGAGCACACGTTGAGATCATAGTTACATCTTCGTATAGTAAAGTTTGTAGAGGCTGGAAAGTCTTGGTAGTGGGTGCAACAAATTCACTGGATCTTAGGAACCCAAAGAAGGCAGTTGTGAATGCAGCCCATAACATACGTTTGTCTGACTCAGTTATAGTTGCAGTTTTCAGGTATTGATTGAGTTGCAGTAGGATACTCGGTGTGATGGGTTGACGTTTTGGTTTTGAGTGTTTTTTACCTTGTGTGCGTTTGATGCCTCTTAACAGTAGATATAGCCTAGGTAACGAGGGTATAGCTTGGAATTGACCAGTGAGAAGGGTAAAGTGCTTGATAGCTGCCAGGTTTACTTTTATATAGCTGTATGATGTGGATTTTGATAGGTGGGTTGCATATAGCATTAGATTGCCTTCATATTCATTGTTATTGCAGGAAAGGTGGTGGTGTGTACAGAACTTTTGATATCTTTGGTATGCTGTTTTGTATTGGTTTCTAGTGGATGGTGCTATTGACTTGATGAGTAGTTGATCCATGAGCATGTGTAGGTTGAGCATATCACTGTTTGTTAGATGTTGAATCATAGGTGCCATATTGATGGTGGCAATGTTGTCGACTGATAATCTGCTGTTGGGGCCTCTTGTCTGAACCGCGTCATCTGGAAACGAGAAATAGAGTCGGCTATAGGATTGTGGTGGCCCATGATATGTTTGAGTGATACAGAAAATTGACACTTTGCAGCAATAAGGAAGAGTGTTCTTATCAGAGACATAATAGCGGGGGATTTTGTGGAACCTTTATGCCATATTTCTGAAATGGGTAAGTTATCCGTAATAAAGAGAATGCGTTTTCCTTGCCACTGCGATCCCCATGTGAGAGTTGCTGCGAGTATGGCGAAAAGCTCCTTGTAATCGATTGAGTGATGTTTGTGAGATTCCGGCCATTCAGATTGAATCCAGGAGTTATCGTAGATGGCACCAAACCCAAGAGAGGAAGCATCTGTGAAGAGCTTGATATCGTCGGTAGAGACTGAGAATGACTCGGGGATAATTGATTTACGATTCCACGTTGGTAGGAATTCCATCCACCATTTGATATCAGCCTGTGAGTCCTTATTGAGGTAGATATGGTGGTGCAGGCGATCTACAGTGGTCGAGAGATCTATTAGGCGACGAAGGAAAGTTCTTCCAGGACGTACCACTTTACAGACGAATGATAACTTTCCAATAAGTGATAATAGTTCCTTTTTAGTGCACTTGTTGCGATTTAACCACATTGGTAAGGATGACATTAGTTCAATGTATTTGCTATCTGGTATGCTTATGCTAAAGTCACTAGAATCTATATTTATACCAAGGTACGTGATGGAGGTAGATGGCCCTTCGAGTTTATCGGTAGCAATGGGAACATTTAAAAATGCGAATGCTTGCTTAACTGTCTCTAATTCAGTGTTAGCTTTTGGTAGGTGGTTATGGCTGACTAAGAAAAAATCATCAGAGTAGTGTATGATATTAACGATATTAAACATGTTTTGTATTATCCAACAAATTGCGTCTGCAAACCTGCTAAAGATGGCTGGAGATGAGCGTAAGCCGAAAGGTAAGCGTGTGTCCACGAAGAAGTGTCCTAGCCAAAATATTCCAAGGAGTATCCATTGTGTTGGTAAAACAGGGAGCAGTCTGAATGCATGCTTTATATCGACTTTGCTCATTAATGAGTTCTTTCCTGATGTATAGACTAGGTCTGTAGCCGTATCAAAAT
The DNA here is from genome assembly GCA_032360805.1 of Neoturris breviconis. Classification (NCBI taxonomy): domain Eukaryota; kingdom Metazoa; phylum Cnidaria; class Hydrozoa; order Anthoathecata; family Pandeidae; genus Neoturris; species Neoturris breviconis. Next base: position 15,872 of record JAULBZ010002664.1, on the reverse strand, counting down.
TGGTGTATTCAACTGTGAAGTCCTCTTTACTTATTCCTTCATTAATTGACGAGCCCCTTGGTTGAGACAAGTCCATGATAAGTCGTCTTGACCCGTCCTTTTTCTCTCTGGACCCCAATGGTGAACAATGTAAGTTTTGTATGGGTGGGTCTTGAAAGGGGCCTGCTATGTGTCCACGTTCTAGTTCCTTACATAATGCTTCGGAAACAGCCGACTCATGTTGAGTAGCCGATAACAAGTTTTTTGGTATTGATTGGGTGTGTGTGGCCCGAAAGCCAATGTCAAATCCATTTTTTAGTCCATTAATCAAATAATCAACAAAATATTTGTCAGGATAGTCCTTTAAAGCATAACTAAAATGTTCAATATTTACACAGGTATATACAGATGTTGGCAGTCGTTTTTGAGGTTTAAGGCTTGAATGAAGAGTTGGTTCGAGAAAAACAGCGAGTGAATGAGTGTCCTGGTCGTTGGCAGCGGCTACAAGCATGGATGAATTGACATGGGGGCTTTTGACAAAATCCGGTAGAGTTATATCGTTTGCATATTTGTTGAATGGGTGGGCCTTGTGGAGGTGCGGTTGAGGCTTGGGGACGCATAGGAGTGGTTGTTGACGTATCTGAGTTAGGTGTTGAGTTGGATGAGAGCGAATTGTAGGGACGAAAAGTGCTGGGGGGACGAAAAGTGCTGCTGGCTCGTCTGTATGGGCAGTGGTTGGAGTAATGACCATAGGAACTACAATGGAAGCACGAAGGTAGGTAGTTGTCGCGTAGATACATGTTAAAGAGTTCCTCATTGACTTTTTCCCAAGATACGGTGTTCTGGCCAGGGAGGAGAGATGTCTGGGCTGCTATCTGTGTCCGTTGTGCTTGGTCGTAGGCATAGCATGCATCGAAAGTGAATTTGCTGGCAAAATTGCAGAATGTTTTCATGTAAGAAAATAATGCATGATGCATTGACGGTTTGTAGAACATTGCTGCTTGGTAAAACAGATTCCAGGCATTCATCCAGTTGGGAAAATCCCTTAGTTTTGCTTTTGGCTTGTTGTTTTTTAACATGAGATAGGAGGACGTGGAGTCGAGCTCAATTCCGTCGTACATACTGTCAATATTGGCAATTTTCGGTGGGGGTGGTAAGAGTTCATCTAGTTCTACGTATTCCCATTTCTCGATTTTCTTAAGGATAGTGGCTTTTACAGATGGAGGAGCGAATGGGTTACCAGAGGAGATATAAGTAAGATTCGTACCTGCGATGGGTTCTTGTAGCGGTATGTTGTCGTCCGCATTGGTGATGTTTCGGTGATCGCTCGGAGCGATTGGTGCGATGCACGAACTTTGGTTTGTTGTTGTTGTCTGTTTTGCCGGTACCGATATTTGCTGACCGCCATTATGGATGTCGAAATCAACATGCCGTCCGCCGCCATTATTGATCGGAACGGCGTGGGGGTTTGCTTTTATGCCGTCTATTTCAGACCTGAGTGCACGAAGTTCGTTAAGGATGTGGTTTAAACTTGAATCGCTGGGATGTGTTGTGGTGCTGACTTCTACTGGCTGGTTGGGCTGAATGATGGCTGGTTGGCAGTGGTCAAATAAACGTTTCTGTAAAACATATTTTCGGCCAGATGATACAAGCGAGTATTGGTTGCATTTTAGTCTTAATGTTTCTATACCTAACAAGCCCCAGTCGACAAATGACCTAGCATTGTCTTCGTTCGCGGAGTGTTCGATGTGTGTTGAACGGGTTCTCTTTACTGGAGGCATTGCGATTAAACTTGTAAAACCTCTAATGCGTGCAAGACCGAGACGATAAACTTTGAATATTGTACGAGGGATGATTATTGTATTAAATAAAGTTCGATACTATACTTGATATTAATTGATTATTAAGATTTTTCCAGATTAAATTTCAAATAAACGTTTTCCAAATTGAAGATGAAGTTGTCCCATGAAGATGAACAAGAGGAATAGCCTGGGAGACTGAGGCCAGGTATGCCCGAGGGAAGAGGCTAGTGTTGTCTCGCGGGCACTAACCTTGGTTTTAAGCTATGGCCTGAAACCTCAATTTGAGCAAACGATGTCTCGTTTTTAATATTTGTGGTATACCTTTCTTTTGCTAATGTAATTGCTAACTCCAGTATTCTACCAAGTTCCTCAGATGTTAATGATCCTTCTTCACTGACCTATTAAAAATTGTATGTAGGTTTTATTAACAAGAAAGTCAAACGTTATTTTAACGTTTTTACTGCGGACTTCGACCACAGGGGCAATTTCCATGTTTTTTTTCACGCATATTATTTTCCTGATTATTTCTTTGTGTCTTCACGAAATTTTTACCTTCGCGGTAGTGAAAATGCGTCCAAAATTTGAGCAAAAAATATTTTGGGACCTTGTTCAACTTCCCTGTAAATTTGCTTTAAGAAAAAATCAAGATTGGCTGGTGCTATATGTCTGAAATTTTAACTGGTAAAGTGTCCTGTAATGATTAAAATTAGGTACTGTTTTCAAAAGCAACATTTTCTGTAAATCAAAATAAAACCTACTAACCTAAAAACAGTTTAATTACAAAGACGCTTTATCAGCTAAAATGTAAGGCCCGTAGCATCAGCCAATCTTGATTTTTTCTTAAAGCAAATTCACAGGACAGTCGTATAGGACAACAGACTGGAGTCCTAAAATTATTTTCCCTAAAATTTGACCTTTTTTGATGACTAAAAAAAAAACTACACACCCTATTTGACGCTTCATTTTTTCTATTGAAAGCATATGCTGTTTGAGCAAAAATTTCAAACAAATGATATTTTAATATAATAGAAATAGTTTCGTAAGTGTTTTACACCGAAGTGTTCTGGTGATAAAAATATTTTTCAGGACACCATGGCATTTTTTGCAAGCACACGCATTTCTATTTAAATTTAAAGATGTTCGTTTTGAGAAAGGTTTCTCATTGACACAAAACATTCATCCGTTCACAAACCTTAATATTACAGCCAAAGTTGTTTTTTGAGTATAGTTTTCAGCTTCAAATCCAAATACTATACTCAAAAACAGTCCTCCATAGGTGATGTCAGGCATGTGTAGGTTTGGTATCTAATTTACCTTTTGTGTAGTTGCTTCAATAAGCTCTTCTTCTGTATGACTTACCTTTTGTGTAGTTGCTTCAATAAGCTCTTCTTCTGTATGACTTAGAGATAAGACAACTAAAACACCACTATCGAATTTACGAAGTCTAAAAGAATTTTAATATTTGGCCAAATTCAACAAAAATGAAACGATACAGAAGGGTGTAAGGTCAACGAGCATGCAATGGATTGGTTTCTTCCATACGAAAAAAACAATCCATTGCTCTCTGCTGTTATGTTATCCTTGATACTACGTTTAATCAACAGCGGAAAGACATTTCTTTCTAACGAACGACGTCATTACAAGCATGATGTAGCTTATCCATTAGTTAATCAACATAAACAAAAACATTTCTTTTGATAATTCTTGTGTTCAATTTTCGAGGTAGTTTTAACAGGAATGTGCTCGAAATAAGAACAAAATTCTATCCTCCAGAGTGATTATTTGCTCTTATTTCGAGCACTAAAATTGCATAAAATTCGTAACGAAAATCTTATATTGCCGTCAAGACAACATACCAGGAGACATGGAATAATAATAATAATAATAATCTTGCTGAAAACAAGAGTAAATGGTCAGTGTGGAGGAGAGGGTTTCGAGCATTACTTCACGCAAATAAGCCTCAAGCTATACTCAAAAATCACTCCTCCACAGTGATTATTCGCTCTTATTCTAAGCATTGCATGAAATTCTGAATAAGAAACAAACGGAATACCTTAGTGGTAATTTTAACTGATCAAACATTTTAGCACCGTTCAAAACATCATCTGGTGATATTAACTATACAAAATAACAAACCTGAATATAACAGACGTACATCATCTGTGGAGGAGTGTGTGTGTGTGTGTTGAGTAGTTATTAACTTCGAAGCTGAAAACTATACACAAAAACACATCTCCATAGATGATGGATGTCAGTTATATTCAGGCTTTGATCGTGATAACGATAACACAGTAGCAAACAATGAGATCGAGAGATCATTCCAGTTCTTCCACAAATATTTTCAATAACAGAGAAGCAGCATACAAAAATTCTTGGAATAACATGGAAGTAAACAGTTTAGAAACTAGTTTCAAAGGTATGTTTTGTTACCTCCATTCCACGTGCTCTATTAAATCGACAATAAACATCTGTGAGTGTCATTACACCTCCTTCATCCTGAAGAGAAAATAATCAATAACTCCCTCCTCCACAGTGATTATTATTACGAGCATTGTAACAACGTACAAGCTAAAGCAAAAATGTTGCCACCGGAAGAAGCAACATAAAGGATCCTAAGTATAACAAAAAATGTTTTCCATAATCCTGGCATCAATTTTAACCACAAGGTTTACTAAATCACGTATTTCAAATTAGAGTTGCGCTAACTGAATAAGCACTGAGAAGGAGGGGTTTTGGTGTATAGCTTCAGGCTCTTATTTCTAACACTGTATTCTCGATAATAAATCACATAAACAGCTATCAGCTATAAAAATTATATGACCGTTTTATAACCTTTTCATTTTCTATTTTTTCTCAAGATTCATGAGCTCAAATAAAGACCATTTGATCCTTTCCTAGATATCCATAAAGGTAAAACAAGAGTAAAATAGATTTTTACTTCTATGATATTGTTTAGAAATAAAGCTAACTGTTTTGCCAGTTCTTCATGGTATCTTGCGCCGGATCCATGCGTTTCTCTAAATATACACAATGAACAAGATATATCATACATCTGCGAAAAAAGGTGTCAAAGCCACACTGTGGTCATACTGTACATACCAGTTGACTCTTTGTTGTCAAGCAAAGAAGATGGTATATATATGTATATATCCTGGGGAAGCCATAGGTTACCGTCTCTTTGCTTCTTATATTTTGAATCAGATTATGGAAAAAAAGAAAAAAAGGTCAGAACTAGATAAAGTTATTACTATGGATAGTGATCAAACATTAAGTTCATATTGGTTGTTAAAAGAAAATCACTGGAAAACCAAAACCAACACATCATAAGTGCTGTTTTAACAGAAACGCGGAATGGAGATTTGTTTTAACAGAAACTTAACCAAGTGACAAGGGTGGTGTAAATGAGGCCTTTACAATATACAAAGCCTACCTTGTAACAGGATTTTCAATACCCATACTTAGAAGATAGGATTTGAATGCAACCGTCTAAATGAAAGAATGATTCTAATGATCAATCGGAAACTGACAATTAGAATGGAAAAGGATTCCAATCTTTTATAATGATATTTTTACCAATATCTGTTTTAATGTGTAGAATGGGAAAGAAATTAAGAAATGAATATAGATATTTAAAGTAGTCCACAAATCTCAAATTATTGGTCCAGCTTTCAACTGGTATGGAGATTTAACTTTCACCAAACACGGAAGTACTTTTTTTTCTTAAATTCTTTATCTTGCTAGTAACATAATTCACCGACAAAAAAATATTGGGATATGTTCCACAGTTATATCATCTTTCATCTTTTTTATGGACTACATTGCTTTTTATGCTCCTAAAACATAGGTGTCGGGTGCCTATAACAAGTCCGGTGTTTCTTTTAAAAATCTTAAATTTTCTAATATAAGCACATGCACAACTATGCGAGATTATAGAGTATGTGCCTTGTACTATTTTTAGTGAATTTTTAATTTAGAGAGTGAAAAAGAAGAATTTGCAATGAGTAGTTAGTGAGTGAAACAAGCCTGGGAATAACTGTCGAACATCACCTGTGTATTTCAATAACAGAATCATGAGTTATTTTACTTTTATTTTGGAACAAATTTAACAATTAATGAAGTTAATTACACACTAAAATTGCAACTGTACTGCAAGCTGAAAATCCCAGTAGAATATTCGAAAACCTGTCAAGTAATATACAAGCACAAACCTTTCTGTTATCTTTTATTTTGTTTCATAAATTAACTTATTTGTTGCACACCCAGCTTCATTTTTTATTTTTTTAGCTTGTACAATGTAGTATACATTTTTTTTACTCCTTTACCTTGCATTTGCTACTCCACACGAGTGTAGATATTATGCACGAAATTTAATGCATGCAGATGTGAACGTACCACTGTGCGAATAGAACAAATACTCACCTCATCATCAGTAATTGAAACTTGCTTATCTTTTAATTTCGATGAAAATTTCTCAGCAAGGACAACCATATCTTTAGCCTTAAAAAATCATAGCAAATAAAAAGATAAAACAGCAGTTGTAAGTTGTAGTGCTCACAATGATAACAAAACTTTCTTGTGGAGAAGTGATTATTGCCTGAAGCTATGCTTAAAAATCTCTCCTCCACAGTGATTAGTTGTTTTTATTTCGAGCACTAAACTGTATATATTTAGGAGGTGCAACGAAGACCTTTTTCTAGAAGCTTTAAATTTAATTCATCAAACAATGTTGAGCGTAGGATTTATTTATTGTTTACGATGTTTCATACAAAAAAAATACAATGAATGATTACTGTGAAGAACACTCTTAATAATTTGAAAAGAATGGAAAATCAAAAATTCTAATCTGCACCTGCACATCTAACATAATATATGTACCAATATAACAGCTTGCAAAGTGTCACAAAGGAATTCACTAAGCTCCTAAGTAAAATGAAATTAGCTTGTAAGGCAAATATAAACATGGGAGATAAGCGAACTCCTAATAATACTTTGTTAATCTTAATTTAGATTGTATATAATTGAAAAGAAGATATTGTTAACATTATTTTCTATTCACTAACAGGTTACAAGGTGCATATATTTTATGTTTAGTTGTGCATTTCACAATAGTCGAAATAAGAGCAAATAACCATTTTGTAGTTTGAAGCTATGGAGTGATTATTCGCTCTTATTTCAAACATATTTTCATGAATTTTTTTCACGGTTAAAGATTAATTGAGGGGTAATGTATATTTTAAAACCAACGACCACCGACCAACCACTGACCAACTGACCAGTGTTGAACCGACCACCAACCAACCGAAAAAAATTGCGTTGCTGAATTTTGTGTGGTAATTTTGAATGGGGAAATCCATCGTTCCATCTTCTACCGTGCCACTGTTTGTGCCAACCATGCAGAGTATGAGAACCACAATCTTTTTCTTTTTTCTTTCTTTCTTTCTTTCTTTTTGCTAATTTTTATTCCTATGGTTACAACCTGGGATTATTATTTATTTTATGGTATGCAGTTATAGTGTTTGGTATAGTCATGGCATGGTTATACAGTTATGGCTGTAAGTTTATGGCATGACTTAGGTTAATACATAGGTTTATGGTTTGGTTATGATTTAAGTTTACAGTATGCTTATAGTTTGATTTTGGTTATGGCTTAGGTTTATAGGTTTATGACATGGGACATGGATGTTTATTGTTTGGTATGGTTTTGGTTATAACTATGGTTGTGGTATAGTCTTAAGTTTTTATGACATGATTTAGATTTATTTATGTTTAAGTTTAGGTTTATGGTATGGTTATGATACTTTGTCATTTGATAGTTTGACACCTTGAGTTATTTGAAGGCATGTCGGCCACCAGTAGAAACCAGGGTTTGACGCATAGGAAAAAAGTAGTCTTTGGAGATCGTGATAAAAGAATACCCGACGGGTATCAGTCTTAAATGTGAAATCATCTCACCAAATTTCCAACTTGCAGTACGATAATCTAATTAGTACTTAGAATTCGCACATGTGGTGAATATAGCTTGATTTGTTTCAAACCAGAACACCCATGTTTCTTTGTGAAACATTGAGACCGATTCAAAATTGATCCTCTGGGACCTGGTCCTAGGTATGGGTTTTAGGTTTGGGTCCTGGGTTTGAACCATTAATCTTGGGTCCGGCTTCTGGGTTCGACTTCTGGGTTCCATCCTGAGTCCTCATTTTCTGGTATGCTGTAACCAGGAACAAAAATTGGCATTTTTAGTAATTTAAAAAAAAAGATCTGTTCTATAATATTACTTTAGACGGTGGGCACAAACAGTGACACGGTAGAAGATGGAATGGTGGATTCCCCCATTCAAAATTACTAGACATGTTTCCAACTTGATATATAAATTATATCATACTTAAATAAAATCGTAAGTGTAAATATTTAGCGGACCAAGGTGCCAGGGTCCAAGGATCATTGTGTAAAGTTTGTTAGAAAAAAATATATGCTAGAATAAAAAAATTAAAATTTAGCAACGCGACTTTAATTTTTTTCTGGTTAGTAGTCGGCTGGTCTGTTTTTACTGGTCGGTTGGTCGGTGGTTGGTTGGTCGGTTCAACACTGGTTGGTTGGTCGGTGGTCAGTTGCTGGTCGGTGGTTTTGGAATAGGCCGTAATGCCATTTTTACTCTTTTTACTCTAGATGCCATAAAAATGGCTTTTGGAAGTAGGTTTAAGAGTCCAAATTAAAAAAAAGAAAAGAAGAAAAAAACCCAAGGCCCTTTAACTCCCAAAAAACTGATGATTAAAACACAGGATTTATTTAGGCTTAATTGCTAGGTACATATTTATTTATTTATCGTGTGCAAACCTTTTCGATAAGAGCATCTAAATCTTTGAAAGCTTGGTTGATACTTTGGTCTGTTTTTTTATATTTTTCTTGCATTTTACGTTCAATACCTCCAATACCAACGTGTCGGTGAGATATCTAAAGATAATATAGTTCCTTAATTAATTAATGAAAGGTGACAAAATATGCTGCATTGATAATGGCTTTACTTCGTAGTTATTATTTAAATGGTCGTTTTGTGAAATTGACAGAGTAAGTGAATATTAATCTTGAGTAACAGTGGGTTGAACAAAACCCTCACAATAATCTCCACTTAGTGGTTTCTCTAACCATGTTTTCATGATAACTTGGCAATATAAATTTTCTTTTCGTTGATATCAATATTCTATAGGTAGCAGCCCCTATTCGCTGACTGTCATGTATATATAAGCACCTGAGATATACCTGGTGCATTCAAAATTTGTGATGTAAAGCAAGTCTGAAAATAACTGTCACATATCACCTGTAGAGGAGTGTCTTTGGAAAGCAAAAAGACATACGAAAATACTAAAAAAACTTCTCCACGGGTGATGCCCCGGTAGTAGCCTGAAGATATTCTCAATCAAAGAAACGGTATTAAAAAAAGCCCACCGAACCGAGTGAAAGTTAAACTAAGCACATAAATACGATTTACATACACATTATAGTATTATGCATGCACTAAATAAAATAGGGAATATGCTTATTATAGCCAACATAGAAAATCAGCTATATGCTTTTAATGTTTTAAATAAATCATGTATATTTACATTAAATTAAGACTTGTATACAGGTTACATCTATATAATTTATGTGGGTTTATGTATATAGGCTATACACATGGCTATACATAACACATTATTATATGCTTTTACTTTTACTATGTTTTTATTGGTTAAAGAAACCATGTACGTATTTTTATTTATAAAAGATAACACATACAACATCTAACAAAAGGTGGTTTCCATCACATTTGTTGTTAAAAATACAACTAAAGAAAAACTAGACAATAGAAGAAAGCAATAGAAGATATATGTTTTTGTGTTAAATAATAAACTTATTAATAATTAATAAACATTTTATGGTCCCTAATGGTTTTTTAATATTCACATCAAAATTTGTTTAAAACATTGAAGAATCCCTCCCAAAATCAAAACTCTAAAAATTATTACAAAAGTCTTCACATTATTATTTAGGTATGAATTTTGCTTGAATGTGGTCAAAACCTCGTAGAACTCAAATTTAAAATCCTGTTTTCGCCAATACTCGGTTTCAAATTGATAAAATCAAAAAACACTTGGGCAGCAGTCTCACAATATTGCCTACAATACCAAATTTCAGTATGGTACCATGCCTCAAAAACTCAAATTGACCCTTTTTGCCAGAAACTCTAAAATTGCAAAATGTTTGGTGAGTGAGCTGCCTCCACCACTGCAAGGTGGTAGTAACAACCCATCCAAACTTTGTTTTGTGGTTAAAAGTCACTCCTCCACGATGATTATATGTTATTTAGTTACATCACTGAGCCCAGACTTTAAAGTTTAAGTCAATACCTGTGGTACATCAGGCTTCTGAGCTGGTCCAGCTGCAAGTTGAATCTTTTCCCAATCTTTAAGTGAGATTGCACTTTTTACTGCTTTACCAAACTAAAATATATATATTATATATATACTTACGTATATATGCTAATTACCAATCAAAAGTTATCACAGAGTAGGGGGGGGGGGAGGGGGGAATCAGCCCCCTCCAGTTTTTTCAGCCTCAAAAAGTCCAGTCCTATGTCCTATTAAAGTTAAAAGACTTTCAATAAAAAAGATAAGTTAAAATTTTGAAGATATAATTTAAAGACTGGTGGTTTTTATTAGCTTTCAATAAAGATAAAAAGTTATCTGTTAAAACGTTACTAGGCAATAAAACAATGCAACAGAAAACTATAATTTCTTTGAATGAATTCCATTCTTTTATTAATATATCTTCCTCTATTGTATTGTGCATTGTCATAGCGTAAAAATATAGCGTGTTATATTAATATAGTGTATTAATTATGTTTTATGACCCTTAAGTGAATAACATTATAATAATTATTTCAAAATGGAAGAAGGAAGCTTCCATGCACTTCTCCCCTTATTATTTGGATACGGTATATGCTTGAATGTGGTCAAAACCTCATAGAACTCTTTAAAAAATCTATTTTTCGCTATATGGCCAGCAGTCTCTTAATATTGCCTAGAATTCTGATAACAAGATAGTAACAAACGTTTTTGGTCCATTGGACTAAAAATGCAATTTTTGCTCGAAACTCGGGACCGAGGGGATGGAATCGAAAATGTTTTTTTCCAAAATAACACCGCGTATGCTGATACTAAATTTCAAAATGGTAACACTTTGGGAACATGGTCTATTACAAAAAGTGGAATGCCCATTCAAACTTTGTTTGACAGGCTAGAACTGTTGAGCCAGCATTTTGTAACATTTTTATGACACTCCCTTATAAACAAACACTTATCTTTAAGCAATATTTAAAAAGTATCAACAAACCTCGTTATGTCCACCAACTCTAAATGATAACTTGATATAGTTAAAAGAACTGGACTGCTTTGGTCCTGATGATTTATCTTTTGGTGGTGAATGTAGACGCACTATTACTTTTGCACTAAATCAATATCATAACAAGTAACATCATGGATTAATGCTTTTTAGTGTGTTTTGTGAACTGTATTTTTGCTGAAGGGTGGATTTTGGAGAAATATTTGTGGATGAATGACAAAAATGCAAAAATAAATTCTGTAACAATTTCTTACCTTAAGGTACTATGTGACCATCATGTCTCTGTATAAATTCCTGTATCACAATTTTGTATTGTAAGTCATGTGCAAAACAAAAAAATAATGATAGTTAGAGATTTTACGATAGATTAAACACATACCTTTTAAACATGCTGGAGCCTTCAAACTCTATCTTTTGTACCAAGGATAAATCCAAAGCAATAACTCTTGTCTAAACAATGATAATATTCTCAAATCATAAGAACTTACAGTGGTATTGAACACCCAAGTAGGATATTTAAATTATTTACATAGTGTGTAATAAAAATACAAACTTTAAATGCTATTACCTTTTGGTGGTCATCTGTCCAAATTAATTTTAGATTTGTCAAACTAATAGTTCCACTGTCAAAAGTAGTCTAAAATAAAGTTACATATCAAAATGAGCGTAAATATTATTTGTTCAGATTAATCTTGCAACTAATGGTTACCAAAGACACCAATCAACCGCAATACAATTATATCAGTCAAATGTCATATAATCTTTTTAAATGACAAACTATTTAAGGCATTAATTTTTGCAAGCACCTATTTTCACAAGTCAATTTTTTCCACATTTTGCAAGTATATTTTTCTTGAATTGAGCTATTTCTATCCCACCATTTTGATCTTTTGCTTGTTGCTCTTGGTCTACACACATTGCCTTATATTTCTTAAATAACCGAGTTCTCAAAAGGGAATTCCTGTCCTACATGAAGCAGTGTATAGTATGTATGTATATATTTAAATAGAATGGCGTCATTTGCATACCTTTGTGCTTGTGAAAGATTTTGCATGGTTATATGTGTATAAGTAGCATATATGGTACTATGTGCATAGGATATTTCTGGCAGAAACCGTTTTGCTTATATAATATATGTTATATATACTATACTGTATACTTACACAATATACAGAAATAGGCTATGTACGTAAGAACATATTGTCAGGAAGTGTCATAAAATATCAGAAAATGTCAGATCAATGTCATAAATATTTTCATAATCTGACACTTTTTAACCAAATAGATTCTTGTTCAAAAAATTATTTTTATAAAAAATATCTCTTATAATTTTATGTCTCCAAAAACTAGGAGGAAACTTCCCCAAAATACAAAATGACTGTCAAAAAAGATTCATGGTCAAAGTCTCATAAAAATTAAATAAATTTCTATGTTAACTAAAATCATAAAAAAATAATTTTAGTGAATGTGGACAAAGCCTCATAGCAGAGTTATTTTCTAAAATTTCTCTTTTGAAATAATCCCTTTTACGCCAATAAAGGGTACCAACTTTCAAAATGGTAGCACTTCGAGAACATGATGCATTAAGAAAATCAGGGCCAACAAAGCTGCTGCCGCCGCCAATGCTGAGTGAGTAATAGTTCATCCAAACTTTGTTTGGTGAGCTAAAAATGATGTATGGTTATAGATAAGCAGTTAAGCAAAGTAGGTTAGTTATTCAGGATTTTCGTATTGTTTTATTTATTTTATTTTTGAGAATTGAATAATTTTCGGACTATTGATGACCATTAATTTTCTTCCTTCACAAAATCGAAATTTAACTTTTACTTAAACTTGACTTTTAGTACTACTAGTGTTCCTTTTTTGCGGTGATTAATTTACGCAAATTGAAAATGTAAAGCCTATAATTTTTGCAAATCGAACAAGCCTAATAATTCATGAGTACAAATTTGAGAAAATTCACTAAATACGCAAATTTGATTTTTTTGCAAGAGATTTGTTAATTCTGTTTTCAGATCCTGACAATTGGATTCTCTTTCAAAGTGGTGCCAAAATTTTATGAAATGATGTTCTCAGCTTGTATGGGACACCAAACTTATTAAAATTTATTTTAAAGCTATGATATCATTATGGGATGCCAAACTTATCAAAACTTATTATGAAGCTATGACGTCATCAAGGTTATCATCAAAACTATTTATGTGAGCAGATTTTTATCATGATGATAAACAACTGGTGGAAGTTTTATTGTCATATCCAATCAAACGTTATGATGTAATCATTTTATGAGAATTTCACCACAAAAACAAACTTTTCTGGGTTTCTGATATTGCAAATATTTTGAGAAGTAACGATTCTACGGTCATGAAATTTTAGCTTTAAAGTTGCTATTGCTTATCGTTTCTGAGTTATTAAAAAAGTTTGGATGGGTTTTTTGCCCCTCTCCCGGCTTTGTAGGGTTAATAAGGTATCAAACTAATCCAGATAAGGAGAACTGTATTTCGATTCAAATAGAAAAGATCTAGGGAAAGTTCCTATTATGCAATGCACAGTGAATGAATGTATAGGGCACAATGAATGTGTTGAGCAGTAATCTACAAATGTAGAACTTTGCTCATTACCCATACAAAATTGAACAAAATAGTTTATAGATGTACCTTATCTTCACCATCATACAAGCGAACATTATTTTGATGAGCCAAGTGTCGTTCATTTTCAACTGGTTTGCCATCATACCAATAAAAACGATTCATTTTTTGTTTTAATATTTGATTTAATAATCTTAGAAAATAAATACTGAACCATCTATTTCTCTTTCATGTTGGGTTTCGTAATTATTTAAAAATAAATAAAATCCTTTGTATAAAGGAGAATTAGAAACAAACAGAGAGAGATTTGTTCACCTTGGTGGATAAATACTTGTTCTAAGTCCGCAGTAAAGACACTAAGTGTTTTAACACTTGATCGCTTATAAAAATGTTCACAAAAGAATAAGGTAAGGTGGCATTGATATAAAAGTTAAAAGCACATGATAAAATAAACATATGTTATTAACTATTATCAAGCACAGTTTCCAGGCATAATTGACTGCACATGTACAATGCAACGTCGTCTTCTTCTTAAAAGTTTTGAATAGTTCAGAAGATACATCCTGTCGTGTCATTATTTATTTTTGTCAATGAGAAAATATACACATTTCAAAAAAAATCTTACCTTTACAGGAATAGTGTGCCGTTTGTCAAGGTACTTGTGGAAATTTACAGCACTAAGAAGACAGGGCTGGGTGTCAGTTGCCAAAATAAGAGGCAATAATCACTGTGGAGGAGAGATCATTTGAGCATAGCTTTAGGCGTTATAGCATGAAACAATAACAGAAGGCTATAACATCTAATGCAATGCTCAAAAATCAGTTTTATAAAGTGATTTATCTTTACTCTTATTTCGACCACTTTTTCTTTTTAGATTGTTGTTTGCAAGGTGTGCACGGTGTCTTCCGTTTTGCTGCTATCTTCTTTATTTCATTGAACGCTAATATTTGACGACGTGCTTCTTTAGTGATTTCAGTGTTTCGTTTTTCTACCTCATTTAAAAATATTATTTACTTTTTGAAATATTTACCAATTTGTAATAAAATGCAAAATAAATGGCGCTGGAAATAGGTCATGTCTGCCCTAAACAGCACACTGTTGTTCAGGACCATGACCTATTTTCAGAGCCATCTTGTTTTACATGCCATTACAAATTGGTAAATATCTCAAAAAGTAAATAATATTTTTAAATGGGGTGAAAACCAAATGAAAAGTGAATAAATTATCATTCCAATGACATATCACATGTTGGGTGAGATTCGGACGGAGTGTCCAAATTATCAATCTAACAAAAAAAAATATCGATATATTTTTTTCTTTTTTGTAAAATAAAAAAAGTAAGGGTACCTTTATTTACTTTTTTCTGCAAGGTATATACCTAGACGACACATTAGAAATAGTTGTAGGATATAATGAACATGAATGGAGGCCATAGCAGCTCGAAATTTGCATGCTAAAAAATATTCTTGATTTTTGAGCTAAAAAAAAACAAAAAAGAAGTTTAGAGAAGCCAAGCAACTTATGAAAGCTTCAAATAAGGTAACTGTCCTTAAGAAACCAAAACGCTCTATCTAGAACCAAGTACTGAAACAAGCCCTACAGACTTCCCTCCTCTTAATGTTTTTTCAGAGAATTTCAAATCAATCATTTAAAAAATTGTGACTCGTTTGCTTCACACAGAAAGAATATGCTACAACTGTTATAGAACCTTACACCATGGGTGCAAAAATAGCGTTGCGGGTGTAGTTTTTTACTTTCTAGACTCTGTGACCACTATTTTATTCGGAATTGAACCAACAACAACTGAAAACAGTAGCAGTATGTGGCGCAGTATGTGCCATACTCAAGATTGGTATACTTTATTCGGGGCTTCTAATATCCGTGCCGCTAGGCCTGTTTTAAGATCCCTTTTGATTTTTTCAAAGAAAAAACGCAAAAGGCACTCACACAGGTGTTTAGTTCAGATCTGACCTATTTTCAGAGTGATTTTTTTTACATGCCATTACAAATTGGTAATTATCTCAAAAAGTAAATAATATTTTTAAATAGGGTGAAAAGCAAATGAAAGGTGAACAAATTATCTTTCCAATGATATATAACATGTTGGGTGAGATTCGGACAGAGC
>JAULBZ010002663.1:0-18241 GCA_032360805.1 Neoturris breviconis | reverse complement strand
TGACGTCAATTTCTACCAATGAAATGTCTTCATTTGGATTCCGCGCGGAATTTTACGCTAATGGAAATCCAGCTTTAAACAAAGCATAAAATCACTCACTTGTTGCTGCTTCAGTTTCGTTTCAGCTTCAGCAATTTTCTTTTTATAATCGAAGATCTGCATTTCTCGTACTTTCACATCTTCCATATGTTGTAAAACTTTCTGAGTCAAATCACTTGCTTCATTTATATAACGATCTCTTTCCTTTTCAAGCTGATAAATTATCTTACGTTGCTTCTGCGCTTCATCTTTGTAGTTCTATGTAAAATATGATTGTTATAAAGAAAGAATACTGACAACACTCCAGTGATGAAAAAAGAATAAATAGATAATCCCCATGGAGCAGGGATTTTTGAGTGTAGCTTAGCTCCTGAAGCTATGTAGCCACCTGAATTTATTCCTCCACTCCTCCACTGTAATTATTTGCTCTTATTTCAACCACTGTATTCATAATTCTTCGCAATAAGGTGGGTTTCCACAAGGTGCATTCATTTGCATGAATTCTAAATGAAGCCACTCTATTGGTTGAAAGTGACGTCTCCTGACAGGTGACGTTGCTTTTAACCAATGCAGTGGCTTTATTTAGAATTCGTGCAAACGAATTCTCTGGAAATCCGCCTTTAGTTTATAAAACTAAACAAGGTGAGATTTTAAATGTTTCCAATATATTCAAATTGAAACTTGCTCCAGTGCAAGTTTCAAATACTTTCCTAAAAACGAAATTTTGAAAAGATATACTTAGACTCAAATAATATCATCACCAAACAATTCACGCTCACAATTTTCAATATAATATTAGTTCTACATATCTCTGAAATTGTATAGTATATTTTTTGGCATTGACTTTTTTTTAGCATCCTGACTATAATTTAGTTGCTATATCTTATGCAAACCCACCGCTTCAGACTATAAATCCTGAAGCTAGGTTCAAAAATCCACCGTGATTATCTACTCTTATTTAGACCACTAAGTATAGTCCTATATTACCTGAATTTCTTGCTCCAAATTTTTCTTTGCTTGTTCATGAAGACGAACAAGACTTAATTGTTTATGAGTTGCACCAGCTGCTTTTAGTAAGTTCTAAAATACAAATACAATAAATATATTTTATACTAGAACCAATGAAATAAATAACAATTTCAAATAAAGGGTAGCGTCTGTGGAGGAGAGCACAATGGCTACTTTTAAAGAGGGAGACAATTAATATCAAAATCATTCCATTTCGAAAAAAATCTACCAACTCTAATTTCAAACCTTGAATTCCAACCAAAATAATACTACATGAAAGAAACAACTGTCTACACTTGAAATAATTCAAACCGCCAAAAGCCTAAAACTGGCTTCAAAGCTAAAACTATACTAAAAAACACTCCTCCACAGGTGATTTATTCAAGCTTGCTGCATAAAACCAGAATGTGAAGCATTATCCCGTCAAATCAAAAGTGGTAAAGTGAGACTTTGAACAAAGAGCATGTACCTTATTTAAAATGTCTCTTTCTCGAACAAGATCATCAATAGCTTTCTTATCAACTTCTTGTTGTTTCTTGCTTGCTTCAAGTTCTTTGAAAGAAAAATAAATAATAATATATAAAATTAATTTTTACTGTATTGATAAAGATTATATAAGATAAAATAAGAGTTTCAATGTATAAATTATCACGTCCATAATGATCGACTTTCCCAGTGATTATTTCCTATTATTTCGAGCCGTAGATCTGTTTAAAATACCTTTTTCTAATGCGTTGATTTGATTTTTCAAAGTTTCCTTTTGATGCTCAGTTTCAACCTTTTGATCTTCAATAGTACGTAATTTACGCTGTATAGCTTCGCGTTGACGTGTTAAACGAACACTATCTTGTTTCAAAGCATTTACTTCATCTTCTTTAGCCTATATGTAGATAAGTAGGAATATAATGATATGCAATTCGTTTATTTTATGTAACATTATTTATTTTAAATACCTAATCTCCCACTGTGGGACACCTGTGGAGGAGCATTTTTTATACAGTACTCAAACACACTCCTCCACAGGTCCAACAGTTATTAAGGCTTGTGGGAATGAATCAGTGTGGAGAAGTGATATTTAAACTATGCTCAAACATCACTTCTCCACAGTTCTTATTTCAAGCACTGAACTCTGAATCTGATCAGATAAAAAGCCTAGTGAGCAAAAACTTATTCAAAGTCTACAGTAAAGACGCTAGAACAAAGTTGAAGACCTTGTTCCAGCTTCTTTACTATGGACTTTGAATAAGTTTTTGCCCACTAGCATAGCAGAGTAACATGACTCACCCTAAGTTCAATAGTTTTTTGATTATTTTCTTGCGCTAACTGCTCTGCTGCTGACAATTGAGTATCAAAATCTTGTTGTAATTTGATTAATCTATTATTTAATAGTTCAGTATCTTTTACTGCTCTTTCATTCAGTATCTAAAATTATTGAATTAAAACTTACAATGTTCTCTGTAGCATGAAAGAAGTTAAAATTATCACACATAATCAAGGTGCGGTATTGAAATTAGCCAGCCAAACCTATGTAATATTTTCACCGTACAAATTTTAAAGCTACAAAATATATACATGTTCACAAAATGGTTGAATAATATGTTATGCTTTTGCAGCCTACACAGAAAAATATGTTTTCCAGCTGGTTTTCCAAAAAAGGTCCATTTTCCAGTTACCCAGCTGTTCCAGCCTCAATGGCCAGCTTGTCATTTATAAAAAAGGGTGGAAATTTAGGAATTTTGGGTAAAATCTGTGAATTTTAGGGAAAATCTGTAATTTGATCAACAAGAAACTTTTTCCTTATAATAGCTTCTGTAATAATACATACACTTAGCATTTAATATAAGGTTCAAACTGGTTGTTTTCAAAATTTGACAAGTTCCCAACCAACTGTAAATTCTTGATTTAGCCCCCAATCCTGTGTTATCCCCCTATATGCAAATAATTCCCTATGTAACAGCAACTACTCCAATAGCAATTTATAGGGATAGGGATTTATCCGATTCCTTTGACTGCTCATCCAACAGGCATTTTGCTAGTAAATGAGGACAATACAAAATATTTTTAAATTAACTCATAGAAATTTCGCTAATTATTTTGACCTTCCCACATGCTATACTTTGAATTTAATAATCCCATCGATTGAGCCCCCCACCTAGTCTGCTTTATAAGCTCCCAGAGGCTAATTTGAGGTTACTAAAGTGTAATATAAAATATTAATATTTTGAATTAATCTGCTATTCTCTAGACATTGGGCAAATACTTGTTCAAAGTCCACAGTAAAGGTACTAGAACAACATTTTCAATCTTTTCTGTGGACTTTTGAACAAGTTTAGTGGTGTGGTAAGTTTTAAGGAGACACCAAATTGGTCATTTCACGATGAATTATAGTTTTCTTAGTTAAATGCATTGTTTGCAAATAAAGAATCAAAATTGTTTCTTTCATGCGGTATCAAAATAATAGGGAAAAGATTCAATAAAACATACCCTTTGTTCTTTCAGTTGTTGCTCCATACGAACAGTTTCTTCTTGAGCACGTTGAAGTTGGCTTTGTTTTGTTTTAAGTTCAGAAGATTTTCCTTCAGCATCTGTTTTCGTCTGCTTGTACTCCCGTTCAAGTTTTTCTTTCTTCCGCATTTCACGTTGAGCTTCATTACTCCTAACTTGAATATCTTCTTTGAGCTAATGTATAATACATGATTAAATTAATATTAACTAGTCAGTGCTTAACATAAGAGCAAATAATCACTGTGGAGAAGTGATATTTGAGTATAACTTCAAGCATTATAGTCTGAAGGTATACTTAAAATCTCACCTCCACAGTGGTTATTTTGCTCTTATGCTAAGGTACTGAATAATTAATTAAAAACCTTTAAGAAGATTTTATGAAAAAATGCATCACTTGGAATGAGTAAATCCTTTATGGAAAACAAATTAGGTTGTGGTCAACTCCAGAATAAAATGAAATCTATGAAATTCAATGAACAAGGTAAAAATCAGAAACACAAAATGAAATCCATCTAGATATCTATATTTTTCTTGTTGCTGAAATGCAGAGAACACAAGCCTGAATGTTTTTAAGCAGAACACTATACTCTAAAAATACTCCTCCACAGGTGATGTCCGGTAGTAATATTCAGGTAATCCTAGAATATAGTTTCAAGTATTCAGTGTTTACAGTATTTGAAATAAGACCAAATAATCACTGTGGAGAAGAGATTTTTGAGCATTGCTTCAGGCTTCTTCAGGCCTTATAGCATAAGCAATGCTCAAAAATCCCTCCTCCACAGTGATTATTTACTACTTATTTTGAATACTGTATTATATTTCCTTCGTTATCTGAATTAAATCTCTTGCAATCCACTTAAAAAATAATTCACTTCCAAATAGGCATAGAATCAATCTCAAGAAAATGGTGGACAATAGAGAATATCACTTTTATATTCCAATAATAATTAATAATGATAAATAATAATAATTATGCAAGCAATGTGCTTTTAAAAGATGTAAAGATCTTGTCAAGTGACTAAATTCAACTAAATACTAAACTTATGAAGAAAGATGAACTTGCAAATAATTAAATTCTCTGAAACAAACCTCTGATATTTTCATCATTGCTTCTGTTTTTTCATTTTCAGATGTTGTAAGATTATCTGATGCTTCAGTTAAGTCTTTCCTCAGCTAAAATATTTAATGTGAAGGGTAAGAAATCTCAATTGCAACTCATATACATGGTCTACCAAAACTACATCTATAGTTATATGTATATACAACTTCGGTATATTGTGAGTAACTAATTGCAGTACTATGAGGCAAAACAAGTCACTTCTAACTAATTGCAGTACTATGAGGCAAAACAAGTCACTTAACAAGAAAAAAAATTTAAACTTTGAAAAAGTTATACAGTTATAGCAAAGTTATAGCAATGTTTTTCTTGGGAATCTTACACTATTTATACACTCTAGCTAATAAAAAATAAACAGATTTCAGAAATGGTAATAGACAGGCCAAAGTATAATTCAAAATGGCGGCCACTCACTACTAAAAAGTGTCTATTATAAGAGCAAGCCGGCTAAGGCACGCATACATTGAATTACTTTGCCATTAATCAACACAGAATTTGAAATACAGCATTATATATGCCAGAAACACCAGGTGTGAGTATTGCAGAAAAGATTCCATATATATATTTCCAGTAAGTCTAAACAGTTAGCTGCAATTGGAGACATAAACAATGCTTTTCTCTCTCTATATACCATAGGCTAGCACATTTATTTTCTTTTTTCCGCACCCTCCTAGACATCGTAGTGTTTTCAATGGATGACACATTTAGCCCCACCGACTCGTTTTGCCCACATTACGGCTAACCACTAAATGAGCATATTATAGAAGAGTGACATTGATACAGAAACTCACATATGAGCTATAAGAACATAAATGTATGTTGAACTAAAATATAGTTCCTCAAGACAATATTCATGATACTCAGAATAAGGAGGATATTTTTAATCACTGATAATTATTGCATGCATTGACATTTTATGAGATGCTTTACTATAATGCTAATGAAAGTTCACATACCTTAACTATTTCAGTCAATTTTTCATCACGATCTTTCGTTAAATCTTCCTTTATTTTTATCAATTCTTGAACACTGTTATAAGAAATATAATGTACAATGCGAATATAAACAATAGAAAAATACATAGCCTAAATCATAGGTATCATAACGATTCTCTTTCTATTTTCGAGAAAAGCATATTATAGCTATGTAGATATCTTACTTTTTATATACCTCACTCCCTTAATTTTACTGTGAAAACTAAGGCTCAAAAAGGCCAGAAGTGAATTGAATAAGGAGGGAACAGATTTCCTTCATTTATTAATCTCTACTTTATTTTCTGGTACTATTAAAGGTATCAAGGTAAACACTATCACGCTATTTTCAAAGAAATATACGACATCAATTAATAAGATACCTGTTGTCTTGACCCATAGTAAGACCAGCTCCTTGCTCTACAAGTTTAGTTAAATTTGTTATTTCTTGTTTAAGTGCCGTAATAGTTTCACGAGCTCTTGTTTCTTTTTCATGTGCAGCATCAACCATTTTCCATGCTTTTTCAATTTCCTAATATAAACAGAATATTTATTACTGCCACGATTTTGCAATACAGCATAAAAATGAATGTTTTAACTTATTAGCAATAACAATAACAACCACGAGTGTAATCAATATTCTAATCATTCCACTATATTATTTTCAGATCTGTAATGGTTAATTTATTTGCACATTACATTTTTTTAAATAGCAAAAATTTGCATCTTAGGCATAATATTTACATCACCATTTTTGCTATTTCAATTTCAAACTATTATCCCAGACCTTGAAATATCACAGTAACACACTTCCAGTTTCATAAAAGCTCTGTGGATCTTTACAAATGGAAATGAGCTTTCATTTCAGTGGATTACTGTAAAGTTATTAAATAAAATTACATTCAATTTTCCCTCAGTATTTTTCAAAACCAAATACCTGATCAAAATAACGGATGCAATATGGAAACTAAAGTTACTGTAACAAAAGAATATGGAATCTATGTAACATAAACATTCTCCACATGAATGATATTGTTATACCGCATTACTTTGAATAAATGTCAAGACATCTATTTTATTTTCAAGATTTTTAGGGAGGTATGTATTTGAGGGAGACGTCTATTCAAGGAAATTTATTTCAAAATTTGATCTAAGACATATTTTATGTCTTCTTTAATTTTATTAAACTGAAAATATTTATACATCATTAAAATCATCTTTAATCATCAGTTTTATCCAAAACACAAATGACCACGCCTTGTCAAGATCTGCATCCATAATGTTTTATATTTTGTTGTATGTTCATAGGGCATTACATATCTACAACTTTATTTTGCACAAAAATTTGTGAAGCATTTATTCAAAAGAGCATTTCCTCAAATTCATGACTGTTGAAATGGTGAGGGGGTATATCCATAAAAAAGGGTGAGGCATCTACTTAAGAGAGGGCATTATTCAAAGTAATACAGTAAACATTTCACAAAACTAATGGGTTCCAAAAAGAATTTCAATGGAACCTCGACTTAGTTATGTGATTTATTGAAATTATGAGGTCTGCAACCTGAACAAAAGCTTTTCTCAGCCAAAACTTAACCCAAGACATAATTATATTTGTTGCGTAGTGTGAGATAATGAACGCAGAATTTAGATATATTAAGTGTGAAAATTTTGGGAGCAAAAATTAGAGATGCACAGATATAGAAAGAATAAGATCTCTTCCCTACACTTTTTCTAAGGAATAATTTCTTCAAATATATTACATCGTTCAAACAGATTGTTTACAAAAAAAGCGAAAATAAAATCTCATGAAAATAATATTAATTTGTGAATTCTTTTATCTCGTCTAGTTCAATTTTTGATTGATTATGAAAATGCTACAGTAATATAATTTCCTTTAAGATATAATTATTAAATAACTTCGTATAGATTGTTGGTTGATATTAAAACAGGTAAAATTATTTTATTCACAAAGATGGATGTCAAAATAAGAGAAAATCACTGTGGAGGATTACCTTTTGGATGAAGCATTAAAAAGCATGAAGCTGTGTTTAAAAATCCCTCATCCGCAGTGATTTACTCTTATTTTGGACACTGAAACATATTTTCATATTATAAGAGGACAAATCACTAATGGAGTGACAATAGCCAGAAAGTAATATTGGAAAATTAAATACTAACCTTTTTTAATGATGATATAGTTGTTTGGTCTTCCTGTGACAATTTTAAAGCAGTAGAAACTTTGGCTGCATTGGCAACAATCTCTGCATTTAATTCTCGACATTTTGCCATCAACCGTTTTTCGCTTTCATGTGATTTTTTCAATGCCCTGTGTAATTTTTCATACTCAACTCTAAATTTTTCCAAACTCTTATCACCAGTGAGTTCGTTTAGTACCTTAAGTAAACAAAATTAAGAGTGATGACAGCAAATTTCCAAACCATGTCTTAAATTCTAATTCTATAATAATGCAAAATATTGCAATATCCAATACAACTTCAGACTATAATGTTTTTGGATATGTTGGACATGATGTCCAACAAAATGTTTCAATTACTGAACACGTGTTTGGTTAATAACATCTGACGAAAAATCATCATCTAGTGTGATAACATAGCATGATTTGCCAGTTGCCAGATTTTGATCACTGTTCCCAGATATGGTCACCAAATAAACCATGTCATGTACAAGAATTAGAAATGATACAAAGATCAGAAAAATTACAGGAGTACATGCTTATGATTATTAAGAAAAACTAAAAGTGTTAAAATTATACTCCCTTGAACATAGGAGAGAAAGATATGGTCAATAATTGAAAAAGATTCCGCCAAACTTTAGTCACCTAGACAATGGAATTGAGACAGGGCATAAGAAGCTAGAATCATACGAGACTTTAAAGGAGATGTTGTAAGGAGTGTAGGAAAAGTTTCATACTAAAATGCTATCTGGTAGCCTGACAGTTCAAGGACTGAGTTTGTTTACTACCTCCAAGACAAAATACACAAACAAAAGTTTATAAAAGAATTGGATAAATGGACCTAACCAAAACATAAAATTGCCAAGTTGGATTGGTGAATCTACCAGAGCTACATACATGAAGTAATATAAATAGTATCATTCCACCTTCCATCTTACCGAATTGTTTGATGACTGACACTATGTTGGGTCTGAAAATTTGGTACATAAGATATATTTAATATAGATATATATAACAATGACATTAATTATACATGAACTTTGGTTCTCTATGCTCCACCTGATACACAAGATATATATTTCAAAAACTTTTAAATTCAACATAAAAGAATGTAAAACCAATGTTATACCTCCTGAAAATCTCTTTCCAATGCTTCAAATGCATTTTCTTCTATAGCTGGTTTACCTTCTTTATCTTTGGAGGCCTAAAAATAAAATAGTGTAATTATATGCAGGGGACACTTAAAAGTCATGATAAAACTGCAATGCACGATGCGTTTTATTTATAAAATAGAACGGACGCGCACGCTATTTTTTTTGAAAAGTAAAACATAGATGCGCTTTAATTCTATGGGTTTTTTTTGGTTCGTTTAGTTCCTTGTTCAAAATTTGTGTATTTTTTAAATTGTGTTTTAGAAGGAACTCTGCTGCGCTGTGTTTTAACAGGTGGACAAGTGGGGAACGTTAAATAAACCCTTTGCAAAGTTACTTTACCACCTTTTTGCTTCTTTGATGTAATGTATAGTGTACTAAAGTCGGCTCTCTTCCCACATCCTGACACCCAAATGCCTAGATACACGTGCTACAATCAATCAATCTGACGGTAACCAAAATGTCCCTATGTACCAGAGTTACAAAACCTCATATGAGGCCAGCTCGTCAGACCATGATATGCAACAGTACTGCAGGTGGGTGCGTATCTATGCTAGGTTAGTTTAAAACTGCAGCTCGTAGAAGAGGTTGAGCGCCTCCATATGACTTTCAGATTTTGTATCCAATTATGCCCAGTTAGTTAGGGAGTCAATCATCTTATATTAGTTAAATTAATCTTAAATTATTTAACACGCTTTTTAAATCCATTCTCGCTTCAACAATACTTCTAACCAAAAATAAATTATTTTAGCTACCGTTAAGTCGGTGTTACAATATGTTCTTAAAATCTCTTCGTTTAGTTACAAATATGAAACTATTTCGCTATTTAAACCAAGCTATGGTCAAATGATTGAGTGTGGAAGAGCGATTAGCTAATATAAAATAATGGTAAGTAAGTCCACAATTGTATCTTTTGAAGCAATACCAAGTTTTAGCAAACAAAATTTAAGATTACGTCTAGACCGAGATCACTTTGTGGAGCCTGGTTCTAGTTGTGGTGATTCCCTAATCTCTTCTTATTCTCTAAATCGCCTCTTGAAGAATACGTTAAATATTGTTTTTAGCGTAATCTTAAAATACAGATCTATTGAGTTCTTTTTCACAAAGAGCAGGCAATCTGAAGAAGATAAACTAATGCTAAACTCGCATTTGGAGATTACAACGAAAGTATATGTAGACATTGGGACCTAGACTTCACGCAGCCTAGACATAATCTAGAAATGTGTTTGCTAAACCTCTCTAATAATAGTTTAATAATATTCTTCCTCCTCAAACTTATAAATAATTGATTCGACTAAAAAAATACAATAAGGTGCTACAGTAAGTTAAAACTCAATGAATGAAATTTATATACAGTATGATGAAATGAACACCTGTTTAAAATGTTTCTAGACATATCTAATCATATACAGTTCACTTGTGCAATGTAATGTCATTTGTTAAAAGATTTTCTAGACATATATAATATATTATATATAATCAATTACAATTCACCGATGCAATGCAATGTCTTCCAATCTAAGATTTAAATCGTTTAAAATGACATGTCTGATTTTTTCATTTTCTTACATACCAGGTTTACTGTCTAGTGCACTCTCCTCTGAAGTGTCTATTGCGGACGCTCGAACAAAACAATCATCAGCAGTGGAGCGTTCATAAAATGTTTTTGAAAATGAGCTTCTGCAGAGGAGAGTGTGTCTAGTATATGTTCAAGTTTATTTAAAATTCACTGTCGATGAATTTGATGCAAAGTTACGTGCCACTATTTCTGTAACTTCTAGGGACATAAAATTAATGAAACTATGATGCAAGTGAGCACCTAGTTTCGTGTGATCTTTATACAAAAGTAGGTGGCTGAATATTTATGAGAACCTACCCAGTGTGCAAAAACTTGCTCAAAGTGAGCGATAAAGATGTTTAGACAACGTTCTAGCATTTTCACTGCAGAATTTGTTGCATTTATTTTTAACAACTTTAAGGGTCAATTTTTTTCAGACATGGTTTGCAAACCGCCAAACCAGTTTGCAAACTGATCCATTTCTTTCAGTTTAGTAAAATGATTAAAAATTAAAATCAGTTTGCAATCCATCCAAACCTGCTTCCTACTTGGTTTGATTTCAGTTTGCGCAAACCAGTTTGCAAACCGTTTTGTTTTTTTCGGAATCCGTTTGGAAATAACATTGTAAACATCTACCATTATGAAATTTTGAAACCTTGAATTTATTAATCCGCATAGAAACTTTGCCTAACGTTGCCGACGCGATATCGACGGAGGCTATTGCATTGCAAGATAAGACTCACTTATCATTTAATTGCTGTTTGTTTTGAACTTGTTAAAGCAATGAGTAATCAAGACAATAACAAATGATCGATTCCAGTTTGCAAACCAAGGTAAATTTTCATTCTTTTCAGTTCGCAAACCTAATTTGAATATTCAGTTTTTAACTTCAAACTACTGTAGTTCGCAAACCGGTTTGCAAATAGTGTATGAAAAGAATGGACCCTTGACCCTTTTGTTGTTGCTTCAAGAATATAACTTCGCAGAACCTAAAGAAAATATAAATTTGCAAAATGCAAAGTGTGAGCCACTAATTCATACGCTGGTGTCTAAGGGGAATATTCTGTATTCTAGAACCTATTTTGCGCAGATACACCTACATCAACAGCTTCCTCACTCGCCTAAAATCTAAATAGGAATCACCCGTATCCAACAGTTTGCACCTGTATTCCAAGCCAAAGTGCCTTTTGTGTAATATCCTAGACTAGAAACTAGTCTGTGAAAACACCTGCAAAAAGTTTACTTTGCAGAATCAAAATTTACAGTTTAGCTAGCTTCTACTGTAGCTAGAGGTACGTTTGCATAAGAAAAAGTAAAATGATTAACGCTAAACTTTTCAATGTATAATTTGATTACGTAAGCGAGATTTTAAAAATAATGGCAACTTGAATTTTTCAACGAAAATGGATAAATTTTCATTTGGAGGGAGGGGAGTTCATTCAGAGCCTAATACAGCCAATTGCCATTAAACCATTCGAAAATAGAATGTTGATGGCCCCTTGTTTTTTACTGACATTCACACAATTGGAATTGTGGGCTCAAAATCAAATCAAATAATCATCCTGGTCATCCATGCCTGAATGCCCATGTGGATGTAGTCTGACAGAGCCAAACTGTACGGGAGTTTTCGACTATATTTACCTTTTATCGTTCTCTTGAAATATTTATATTTTTGTAAAGGTGAGAAGAAAGGGATAAGAGGAGCAGTTTGGTTTCATCAGACTAATGTGGATGAAGACTAATTTTTAGTTGGGAAAAATTGAAACCTCCATGTTTCCTCCCTAGGTTCTTTCACTCTTCTCTTCAAATTCAGAAAGGATCAACATTTCGACATGTAAATTTACCCATTTAGACGGAAAGACAGAAACAAAAAATATCAAACCAATTTATTTTTCATTTACTCTGCTTTTCGCATGTTTTAAATCAATCATTTTGGACGCAAGCTAAAGACACTAAGGGCTTCAAGAGTTATACATTTGGTTAGAACAAAGTTTACCTCCATTGTGTATATTTTCTGAAGAAGCGAGTGTGAGAACTATTCAGGAAACTTCAGGAACAGAGAAATATTACACAATGTTTTGAACATTCGGTGTCGGCCATATTGTTTTTCCCTATGGCTATGGTGATCGCAATCGCAATGTAAACAAAGAGCTAGCCTGCACTACCTAGCTAGCCTGCACCAATGAAACTTTTAGTTTGAAAAAAGGCTGGGATGGGATGTAGACTTGCAGCCCATGTAAACCGAACCTTATTTATGGGGTAATGTAAGCAGCCGGGAATGCCGGCGAAAGACTATTTAATAGTCTACAAACTTGGACGTAAATTATCGATAAAAATCTCAAGGTTTCCCCTTCACCCCCCACCTTCAATGTTGATTTTCTGTATGTACACAGAGCGAAGATCAACATTGAGATTGAGGAGGGGAGGGGGTATTTGGAGGGCAAAGGACAATGGAATATTAGACGTTGTGTTTTATCACAATTTACGTCCACGATTATAGCTGGAATGAAATGACCGCGCCGGTATGATGATAAATATTTGAAATTTGTATCAATGCGTTAACTGTGAAGCGGTAGTCTGCTATAGAAACAGGCTAATCCAGGTCCATAATAAATATAGTTATGAAGTATTGCCCACTCGCGTATAAGTCCACCCGCAAGCCCACCCATTAATTCAAAACAAAAATAATTTTAGAATAAAATCATCACTGGAGGAGAGAGGTTTTATACGGTAAACAAGCATTTTGTTTTTTGATTCACACCCAGTCCACTTATTTAAAAAATTCGATGTACTTAACGCACATTCCGCCTGAAGGTAATCCTATTCACCGAAAAGTACACTCACGCCACAGAAGCTCATCACAAAGTCCTTTGATATCAGACAAGCCTTCAATCCCTCACATAAATATCTGAGTAAATTTGTGCAAAAAATTCAACTTAGACAAAATGCCTTAAATTTTGATTAGGAAGACGAACTGCAGGAAATTCGCATTTGTACCAAGAACCTGGGTACTAGGCTGCTAGAAACAACAAAATTTGTTAAGTTTGGAAAAAGTCCTAAGAACCTATTAGATAAATCTCTAGGAGGGACTTCTAGTGGCTATTTTCAGCGTTTAAGTTTTACTTGTGATGTGTATTGTTTGCAAGCTCGTCCCCAGCACCTTTTGACTTTTTTTTTATTTTTCTCGGACAAAAAAAAAGTCAAAAGGTGCTGGGGACGAGCTTGATACTATCGTTATGATCGGTTATGAGGTAATAAATAAACAATTTATGCTAGATCTGCAAAGATGATACACGCTACTGTTCTAATTATACATTTGATAATATCTACAGAATAAGTGAAGGTTCTCATAAAATGGATATGTTATTGTTCTGACCCGATTATCAACGCGACCGGCTTATACACGGGTCGACCCAATTACAAACGGGTCAGCCGGCTTATAAACGGGTCCACCTTGACTACGCCCTATGACGTCATTGACATCTTAAAGAAAACGCATTTCCCGAGGGTGTACGGACTTGAAATTTGGAATGATACATTGTCGACTACAAAGAAACCATGTCACGCAGCAAAGTTTCAAAATTGACAATGCCTTGACCACGCTCTTTGACGTCATTGACATCTTAAAGAAAACGCCCTTCCCGAGGGTGTACAGACTTGAAATTTGGAATGATAATAAATTATAAATAAATTGTGTCAAATCTGTTAAATACATCTCACTTATTCTAGTGAAATTCTTCTGCTCATTTTCTACATGTTTTTAACTCAAATTATTTTTGTTGTTTCTGTTTCTGCTCATTAACAACTTTATTTATTGTATACGTTAGTTTTACATCCTCTCTAACACGCTTACCGGCGCCAGAATCGTGTACAGTAAATGGTGAAGAAATAAAATTTAAAAAAGGTATATTTAGTCCGAATTTTAAAAAATGAATGACAAATTTGAAATCAGCGCAATCAAATTTGGTCGCATACCAATTTTCATTAAAAACAATGCACCTTAAATATTTGGCCTAAATTGGGCCAAAAACGGTATTTTTAGTCGGAATTTTTAAAAATGAATGACAAATTTAAAATTAGCGCCATTAAATTTGGTCGCATACCAATTTTCATCAAAAACAAAGGACTTTAAATATTTGGCCTAAATTGGGCCAAAAACGGTATTCTTAGTCCGAATTTTAAAAAATGAATGACAAATTTGAAATAAAAAACAATGCACTTTACATATTTGGCCTAAATTAGACCAAATAAGGTATTTTTAGTCCGAATTTAAAAAAATGAACAACAGATTTGAAATCAGTACCATCAAATTTAGTCGCATACCAATTTTCATCAAAAACAAAGCACGTTGACAATCCGGTCGACCCCATTGTCAATGCATCAACTGGATTATAAAAGGGTCAACCCAATTGATAACGCCTGGCCCGATTATAAACAGGTCGACCCATTTATAAACAGGCCGGCCTGTTTAATCGGGTTAACCAAGCGTGGATAATCGGATCAGCGTTGATAATCGGGTTAGAACATTATCATGGACAAATATGCATTTTATTTATTGTATATGGAAGCATGGAGGTAGAAAACTTCTTTTCTACCTCCATGATGGAAGTGTTTAATAAGTTCTTGGGAGATTTACTTTATTGTAAATCGTTGTCTCCTTAGTGGTTAACGCTCGTTCGATATCCTGCCGGAGCGAGATATCATAGAGATCTGGAAACGACGTCGTATGACGTCTTTTTGACGTTGATGTGACGCTGCCTGTTCCTTGGGTGTTATCGTAGACATCGTTACAAATATACTTTCCTAATCTTTCTTTGATGATACGGCGGAAATATTATGTTTCCTTGTATTAATATCGTTATATATATATGTTTTAAAAAGACAACTTTCACTTAATTTCTTTCTTTTATGCTTTGAAATAGTATATTTATTTTGTATAATGATCCAAAAAAAAACACACAGTGTTTATTTTTAGCTTTGAAATATCATATTTATTTTGTATATGTTTACTGTTTACAAGTTTGGTAGAGAACAACTCCATTATACAAAATGGACTTTGCCCTTTACAGTTCTGCGTTATGTATTATATATTGTTTCCATGGTGTTATATGTCTGTTATGTCCCATGTGTAAAATTATACATTATGTAAAAAGTTCGAACTTTATTGTAAAAAATTATACGTTGATAATGTCTAGCAGTGGCAAGACGAAATATCCGTTAAAAAAATGACATTCTAAAACGACACTTCTCGTCTTAATTGTTTGTATTTTGTATATATGTTAAAAAGACAACTTCATACGATATCAAAGTTGTATACAAGTAGGAATAGGGTTGATGTTACAACAAAAAAGGTCTGTGCAATGTATTTCAGTAATAGAATCTTTAACTCCTGGTATTTTACTTCAAAATTCGTAAAAGTTTTCAAAAATTACACAACTGAATGCAGCAATCTCAGAACCAAATAACTCACAGCAGATGTTACTGTTAAAATACAATTTTTTTTTTTTTTACAAAACCACAAATATCATAAAAACACTTTTCTGGTTTTGGTTTTGGTTTTGTAATAAAATCTCTAATAGTAAATTTAGCGTATAAAGCTAATAAATAAATTTTGTTGAGCAACAGTTGTTTGTGTTTCAAATACATCGCACAACTGTTGCTCAACAAAAATTATTTATTCGGAAACTAAGCTTTGTACGCTAAATTTATTATTAAAAAATTCTTTTTATTGCAAGCGTAACGTTTCGCAAGTTCTTAATAAAAAATATTTCACAATACATTTTCGTGAATGATTTTTGCGTTGTATTTTTCTTATATTTTTACAGTCTTTTTAAAACGAATTAGGTACCAAAAAATCTGATTTAATTGCTGACTCGCATTCTTTATTTACGCCAAATCAAAATAAAATTGTTTATTCGCCTTTTTTTGTTCCGCAAACACTTTTTTCCCTTAGGTATATATTGAAGCTGAGGATAAATTCACGAAATCACACAGACATTTTACTTTACAAGGAAAATTATTGACATAATTTGTTTTTTTTAAGATGTGGCTTTAAAAAAAGTCGTTTTATTGTATGTGATTAGCCTAATTTATCACTGTATGTATTGAAAAGCTCCTATTGCATTTTTGGTGCGTGCTTATTTTACGAGAGGTGGTTGTATATTAACAATTGCAGCAGCTATAGTCCATATGTGGTCACAAAAAATCAATCATTGATATTGGTAAGATGTTATTGAGCATTCTAAATTCCTTTAACCTACCCATTACCCTTTCGATGTGAATTCATGCTCGAGAAATTCTCTTTCTTTCGTAAAACTCTGATCGGGTGAATTGTCTTTTACTGCGAACAAATGATGGCAAAATACATGTTACTAGATGAGACAATAGATCATGAACATTGAAGCCTTTGTCAAATAATGCCATGAATGAACATTTGTATCTTCAGTGATAAACCTATCAGAGCATGAACCAACATATGCAGGTCACACGTAGGGAATTGAACCTGAATGAAAGTTTCTTTAAAATGTTACTACTCTTGTATGTACTGTAAGTTTGGTACTGGGTATTCTTCAAGTGGTCGATGTGTTGTTCTGTGCAGTCACCAATACCTTCACATTTGTTGGAAGTTTCAGAAAAATGATGATGTGTGCAAGATTGAGTTTCACTTGGGGTAGGCTAATAGGAAGGAATATAATGAACGTTGTAAGTACATTTGAAGCATGAGCTAGTGAAATTTTTAATCTAAAAGCTATATCTTAAACAGGAACATCGCAAGACGAATTTTCATGAGGGTCAACAGAATTTCATCTTCCAAAGAAAAAGATCGAGAAGGACCAGGTTTCTTTTGGCAGAAGAGTTAAATAGGATTAAATTGATATTGCTAAGATTTACTGGTTATCGATGTTATAATATTGTCACTTTTTATGTTTGGTACATAATTAACAATAAATAAGAATAAATTTGGTGTTGTACAGCCAGTATACAATTTAATCAGACGATTTGAGTTCATAATTAAAATCAAAGACATTTTTGTAGTTGTTAAAGTCTTAGGCAATGACCTTGATATCTTGGCTAATGGCAGATGTGCTGCAGGTGTACAGAAATTTACCACATCATTGGGTGGTGTACCAAGATTGAGCACTGCATTTGACTGTTGGATAATTGGTGGAAGATTCGTTTTGATGATTGGTGTCGAGCTTTAACATCTAAAAAGAAAGTTGTTTCAACATCAATAAAGAACGAAGGTTCAACATCAATAAAGAAAGAAGCTTTAAGATCAATAAAGAAAGAAGCTTTAACATCAGTAAAGAAAATTGCTTCGACATCAATAGAGAAAGATGATCCAACATCAATAAAGAAAGAAGCTTCAACCCTATATGACCCGGGCTTTTTGGGAGTCTAATAACCAGAGGGAGGGGGTACAATGTACCACAACCCAATAACTTTCGAACTACTGCTCTGTTTTACATGAAACTTGGTCACAATACACCCCAGGCTCTCTACTATCCGAAAATGTAACATAAATTTGCATATGTTATCATTTCATGCAGAATATGAGTATCCATCCGCAGTACCTGTGAAAATCTGACTTAAAAGGTGAAAACGGAAATTTTTTAAAGCTTCGTAGACCAAAATAATACCGAATTTAATCAATTTTTTTTTTGAAAATTTCCGGTCCCGAAGGCCAAAAGTGGTCCT
>JAULBZ010002662.1:0-18243 GCA_032360805.1 Neoturris breviconis | reverse complement strand
CGTCCCCCCCCCCCCCCCCCCCCCTCACTCCCCTACCACATTTTTATAATAACCTCCAAACCACTATGACAATGCTACTGAAACTTACCTAAAATCAAGGTCATATAATGATAAAACTTGTGAATATTAATGGGCAATATACACCACAAGTAAAACATAAGTGCGGAAAACAACCATGAGAAGTCCCTAGAGATTTATCTCAGAAATTTATCGAGTAGACTTAAGACTTAGGGCTTAGGATCTTAATTAGACACTAGAATGTTGTTAGGTAATGCAGTCTTTTAATTTCTCCTATTTTTTATTTTGCTATGTCTGGCTGTTCCTTCTTTCCTTTTCCATAGATTCAAATATTTCTAATATTTTCTTATTTAATTTCATTTGTTTATAAAGAAGGAAGAGACAAACATATACTACCTATCAACAGATGATGATATAAACACACTACACAAAGAGAAAATAAATCCAACATATCAACTAAATGAACCAAATGAACACATATATTCTGCTACTCAACCTAATGTACCTCCTAAAATAATTCAATCAGAGTATACTTACATTGATCCACATATTTCTAAAGAAAATCCTGTTTATCAAACTGGCAGCATATATATGCCCCTTAATGAATCAAATCTACAAACTGATGTTCTGTATACACCACTTGATGCTTCAAGAAATAATGTGGTTGCTGTAAAGATGGCATATGAAAATAATCCTGTTTTTGATGGTGATGATAAGTAATAGGGAATAAAGTAAAGGAAGTATTAGGGTATTATCACAGCAAACTTTTTTTTATTAATTATTATGCGTAATATATTTTAAATGTTGAAAATATATATAATATATTTTACTTCTAAATGTACTTTTTTAACTGCTTATGTGAAAAAGCTATTATTAAAGGCCATAAGAACTCCGTAAAGTCATGACAGTCTTCCAGGAAAGTAAGCAAACAAAAATAATATTTTTGTTTTGAAAGTAAAAAACATGATTTTTCATGAATTATAGTTACTCTTTTATGGCTGTACTAACCCAGTGGGCAAAAAACTTATTCAATGTCCCAGTAAAGATGCTGGAACAACGTCTTTACTGCTGACTCTGAACATGTTTTTGCCGACTGGGAAAGCTTTAAAACTTCATAGTTTGAAAAAATTTAATTTAAAGAATTTCCTTCACTAACTCATTTTTCAATCCTGGGTAGCAGGATTGCTTCTGAGTTTGTATGGCCTTTAATAAAAACTCGATAGCACTATATTATTTCTAAATATCTATTGCTGTCATAAGAGCCAAGTAAGATATAAAAAAGAAATATAACCTGCACTTACAGACTCTGAATTCACAACAGCATTCATATGTGGAGCATCTTTGGGGGCTAATTTGCAACTAACAGTAATATCTTGGTCTATGTACTAACATCCAATCCCAATAAATGAAAATTGCATTATTTCAATATTTGCATTTAAGCCTCACCTGAGGGGGAGTGTTTTTTAGTACACCTTTCAGCTGCAAAACTAAAAATTGTACTCACAAGCACTCATTCACAGGTGATTTCTGACCATTATTTTGAGGTTTGACATTCCATAAGCAATGAACAAGTACTGACAAAAACTAAATAAGTCTATTTGTTTTATTTCTTGTTTGTTTATGTTTTTGCAGTCTGAGAGGGAAGTAGACTAGCAAATTATTTTATTTTATTTTTCAACAAATTAATGTTATCTTCATTATCAAATAGTTTTTTTTTGGAAAAATGCTTTATAACAGATCGGCATATCCATTTGAAATACAGGGTTAAATTAACTGCCGACCATCACTGTGGATGATAATTTTTCAGAATATTTTCAGCAAAATTGGTTAAAAATATTCTTAAAATTTTTTCCTCCACTGTGATGACCAGCAGTTACTTTAACCCTTTGAAGTATAAACCTTTAAAGGAGAAGCTATCTCCATAAACATATATTTTCTCTAACAAGTTTCTTCTTACACCATGTTTCATCCCACATAACATATTGTAAACATTTTGATCTAAGCCCTCATTTTTTTTTGAGACATAAAGCAAGAGAAGAGACACAATCCTATTAGGCAAAACCTGTTTAAAGTCAAATGCCCACTGGGATGGAATTATACCTTACCTAAGGAAGTTTATATCCAGGATTTTATTTACAAACATACAGGAGCTTTTAGAACAGATAATTAGTTTTTAAAAGTTTTTATTTGTTCTAATGCAACAATAACTTGATGTAATGTGTATTCGTAATAATATGCTGCCTGAATATTTAGATTTGTTGCCTGAGTGTGGTTATTTGTGCCTGGCGCATCAAGCGGAGGTTGCAAATGACCACACGAGGGCCAGAAATCAAAATAGGAGGAAGGTAAATTATTACAATGCACAAAGAAATTATATTATTACTATTAATATTTCTTCTTCTTTATTCTTCCATTTCTAATTCATAATTTTTAAGTTAACGACCAGATAATGTTTGCTAAATTGACAATGACAAGTGCAGAGTTACCACGCCTCCTTAAAACTCCTCTAATTTTAATTTCAAATTGTCTCCTCTAAACCCCTCCAAACTGCTCCAAAAAAAGGGGAATTATGCGCTCCAAAATACTCTTCCAATTCTCCTCATCTATCAAGAAATATTGATTAATCACTATCTTGCTATATTATCATAAAGTTACCATGTTGGTCTGATAAAAAATACTTATTAAACATTTAAATTGCATGACACAAGG
Organism: Neoturris breviconis; assembly: GCA_032360805.1. Lineage (NCBI taxonomy): Eukaryota > Metazoa > Cnidaria > Hydrozoa > Anthoathecata > Pandeidae > Neoturris > Neoturris breviconis. The sequence continues at coordinate 15,516 of JAULBZ010002662.1, read as the reverse complement.
ACTTTTTCAAATCTCCTCAAATGTCCTGAACGTTATTAGTAAATTTACCCAAATTACCTCAATAACAATACTCCTGAAAAATCCTCCATTCTCATTTTTCATTTTATAATAGTGTGCCAGCCCTGAAGTGTTTTTAACAGTTTTAATTGTTAAACTACAGAATAACATTTTTTTATGTATAACATTTTTATATGTTTGTAATGTGTATATTCTCATTAATAATATTATACGATTCTTTTCTTTTTAATTTATATATTAAAAATGACACAGAAAATGAGAAACTACTACATAACGTTCTACAATAGATTTTTATATGTATATTCAAACTAAAAATTAATATACAATTTTTGCATTATATGTCCACAATAGATTTTTATATGTATATTCAAACTAATAATTTATAAACAATTTTTGCATTTATGTCCACAATAGATTTTTATATGTATATTCAAATTAATAATTTATAAACAATTTCTGCATTTACATATGATCTTTTTCGGTGAATATTTGCTGGTAACTAGTAACCTGACTCGACACTTTTCAAGATTGCGGAGTCGGGTGTGTAGACCCTAGGTTCACAAGAGAAAACTTTTTGACAGTCGGGCAGAGGACATTAGATCTATAGGCATTAGTGCCTATTGTCGGTTCCTATATCTAATTCTTTCAGTTTTTTCTGACGTGACACTTTTAAAGTTACTTTGTACAGTGTTCACAGTTTAAATAAAGGTTTTACATATAAACATAGTATTTGCAAATATCTGTTAGAATTTATTCAGATTAAAAAGAGGAAACCGTGATTGCCAAATTTAATAAACTGCTGAGATTTTCAATGGTTGAAATAAGAACAAATAATCACTGTGTAAGAGGTTTTTTTTAGCATAACTTCAAAGGCTACAAAGCCTGAAGCTATGCTCAATATCCCTCCTCCACATTGATTATTTACTTTCATTTTGACCATTGATTTTATACTGTCAAAATATATTCTGAAAAAGGTCATATAATATTTTGCTGTGACATTATATTTTGCTATATTAAAGATTTTTAAAATAATTATGAAAGATGCATAAAACAAATGACTTTATGTTCCTAAGGCTGGACTTATGTACCTACCCAGCAAAACTTGTTCAAACTCAGCAGTGAAGACACTAGAACAACATCATTCGTCATTGTTCTAGCGTCTTTACTGTAGACTTTGAACAAGTCTTTGCTAATTGTTGGATTTTGTACCTTTAACCGATTGTTTTATTAACAATCCTGTTAAACTTGAACTTTAAAGTTCACAGTAAAGACACATGGTTCTAGCATCTTTACTGTAGACTTTCAACAAGATTTTGCCCACTGGGATGTGCTAAATCCAACCATAATATGTACAAAGTGATAAAAAAGATATTTTGTTTACATTTTTATTAAAAATAAAAATATAATTTATAAACTATTATATTATGTTTTAATTTTCACCAGGACATGCACACATGCATATGTAAGCATTAGCTTATGGTTGTAAAAACCTCAAGGCCTTTTGCAAACCTGACGTTCTAGTATAAAAATATAAAACTGACATAATTTCTGTTGAAAGAAACTTTTGCATTTCTAAATAATTGTGTTTTTTGTTTTTGTGCGTAGAAACAATGGTCTAGTTCTTTATTTTTATTTATGTTTAGAACTTTTCAGTATCAGTATAAGTTGTATACGTGTTAGTATAAGACGATTCACCATCAAACCTATGTTTTTGTTCGTGCTATTGATATTATATGTCAGTTGAATTATATTGAAATGAAAGTAATACAAATATATGTTACCTTAAGGGAATTAAAAAATGCAAGAAAATAAAAGTGCGGAATAAATTAGTGCAAATTTTTTATTCATGCGAAATTTATTGGTGCAAATTTTATCGTAATTTGCACTAATAAATTCTGTACCCTTTAATTCCGCACTCTTTTATTCTTGCACTTTTTAATTCCCTTAAGGTATTTCTTATTTAAAAAATTGTTTTTATTAAAATATCTACACCCCTAAAATATATTGATCTTGAATATTCTAAAACATACAATCATACCATGTTTTTCAATAATGGTATTAATTGCGATTTCAATAATTTAAGGAAGTGTTTGAAATAAGAGCACTGTGGAGGAGGGATTTTTGAGCATTTTTTCAGACCTTTTAGCACGAAGTAATGCTCAAAAATCACTCTTCCACAGTGATTGTTTGCTCGTATTTCAAACACTGCATCAAAATAGCTGTTTGTAGACAGGATCAATAACCCATTTCCTCAAACAACTTCCTCAAACAACTTGCACCTATCTTCCCTTAATATGCCTTTTTAAAATTATCTGCACCAATCTGAAAACATGGTCTAATCAGTCAATGAACAGGGTAGTATCTATGCAAGTTTAGATAATGACTTAGCAAATCTGAATATATAACTGCTGGACATCATCCATGGAGGAAAGCTTAAAACTCTACTCAAAACACTCCTTCAAAGGTAATGTTTGACAGTTATATTTAGGCTTGCTAAGAAGTACCAGTATGCTAGAGTATGGTAGAATCTATAGGTAAGAGGAGATTTCAGAGCACCTCCGACTTCAGTCAAACAACTATTTCTAAAAGGCAATTTCCATTCCATTCATATATACAGCAATTTCAATACTTAGTTTTTTCCTTAATGTTTAGAATAAATGATATGAAAAAATGATAATTCTATTCATCACATTTACATCTTTATGGTATACACTATTTGCAATTGAACTTTCTGTTAATCGACAGCATATAGATTTTGCTGAATCAGTTGATTCATTTACTAACAATGAGCAGACGTCTTCATTTTGTGATGTTCTGAATTCAGCATGCATTGATGATAGTTGTAATCGATGTGAATGTAAACGAAATGATGTGTTTGTATCATATAATTATGGATGTCAAAATTATACAGCAATACAACAGCTATTCAATGGTAAGTTGCTTAGCCATAGTTTATTTGACCTACTACTACAATTTGTGAAGGACGGGGATTTATTTTAGAGTTGTTTACTCGAAAAGGTTTATGCCAAAAAGTTATATTTCATTAACTTCTAATCAACATCAATTTCTTGTATATTTTTGTTTTGGCAAGTTGCTTCCACGATCATACATTTGATTGATAAATAATTAGCTTCCAAATTAAAGTTACACTGATAGGCTTGGTGTTGCCTCATGAAACAACTCCTATATAAGTGTCTATTTGACACTAATGAAATGTCAGCCTGACTGTTCTTTTGTCTCACAAATTATAATTCTATAGTTTTACCTCAATGCAGTGTCAGGTTGACACCTCTTTAGCCTTGTGGAGACACTGAAGTATCTTGAACAAGAGAATAGACAAACAAGAACATAAACAATTTAAAGTAGCTTGTATCTTAAAATGTCAAATCAATACAGCAACAAGAAACATACCTATCTACTCACTTTGCAAGTGAGTCGATGGTGCTAATAAGCGCCTCTATTCAAATAAGCGCCCTCTCCAATAAGCGCTCCCTATTGCCTGTAGTTTTTTAAATAAGCACTCCTATTCTAATAAGTGACCCCACAGGGCTTATTGGACTTAAGTTCTCACACCAAAAGGGGTGCTTAAAAGAATACTAAGCAAAGTATAAAGTAGTGAGTTTAACATAAACATATACAATGAATCAAGGATTTATTGTGATTAGAAATATTTCTTTTTTATTTACTTTCAAAGCTTTTGAAATTTTCTTATTGCATTTTTTGCAAAATTAACTTCTGCAATATAGGCACAAAAAGTAAATAAACGAATAATAGAGGTTGTGTCTTGAGGTTATTATCTTGTATTATTGACACCTTTTTACTTTTATACATTGACTCAAACTTGGTGTCAGCTCAACGCTCAAATTGCTCATTATAGACATTCTCGTTGTAAAACTAGTGTCTACTTGACGGCTTTATGCCTTACAGTGTATATATTTTTAATGCCGTCATTATGGGGATAAAACTAAACTTTAGCCATTAACGATAACGCATACAAACATCGGATAAAATAAGCAGATAAATACTTCAGAAATACTCCAATCTCAAATTTAATATTCTATCTGGTGAAATATTTATATAGTGGTACAATTATGTTATAATTAGTGAAAAATTAAACAAACGTAGGAGAAGGTATAAAATCAGTAAAAATATTCTTTACAAAAAATATTTTGTAAACAAATTTTTCAAAAATCTTTATTGTTATTGTTAATAATAGCCTATAATTTCCTTGTTTAAAGATCATTCTTTGAACTTCAATTGGAACATCATAGATCTTTTTAGCTTTAAGCGAAACTTTATTTGGAACACATGTTGTTTGTTGGTGGAAGAGAATTTGTGAACAGAAGGAATTTAAACCATTGAATTTATTTTATAAAAGCTATTGAAATACAATCCAGCAGTAAATCTTCAGAAGTTAGAAATTCCTTAATCTTTTTTATGGCGATTTCAATAGATTTTGTAGTTATCCTGACAAGTCCTACATAACTGAATTATATGTACAAACAAACGAAACATCATCAGCTTTTGCAATTATGCACACATGAAAAACCAATATATTATCTAAAAATTTATCTGAAGACTTTGTTTCTTGATAATTGAACCAAAATCATAAAAGCACAAGAAAAATGATTAACAAAAAGGAGAAACTTTGAATTATATTTACTAAACAACTACGTGGATAGAACAAAAAAAGTATGATAATATTTTAGAAAAATCTGCTATGAGTGTGAGGGTAAAAATCTTTTTTATAAAAGTACATGAAAATAAATATATTTGGTTTTTTCTTTTACAAATTCCATTTTGGAAAGAAATAAAATTATACATCACTATAAAGAATGCACCCTCTTCTTTTGAGTTGCATAACTTTTTATATGATTTTTGCATGTATTTAGCTGTGATAAAATAATTTTATAACTACTATCGATCGGTCTATTTCATTTGTACGCAGTATCCGTAAACGAGTCAATTAATAATTATTGGTACATTGTCTTTATATCTTATATAATACTAAATTTTATTTCTCTTGATTAGGCTCTGTATGTTTTGATGGTCGGAAAGGTTTAAAAGTTATACCTATTATCAGGAGTCAAACCTTGTTTGGTCATATTTGCAGTAACTTATATACAAAACGCACAACACAAAATATGAATCCATATACCACCAAGTGTAGATTAGTAGCAACATCTAGCATCAATATTTTAAATGGACAGCAGGAATATTTCAACCAGAGTTTGCTTGATGTTAGATATACTACTCTATACCGCAATTGCATATACGTAAGTAAATTGCTTTTTTATTTTATTGGTCGAAAAGGTGTGGTAACATCCTGAAATTTGGTTATGGCATTCTAGGCAATATTAGGAGACTGCTGGCCAAACTTTCTTCGATTTTGTTGAGTCAGGACTGAGTATTGGCGAAAAAGTAAAGACTTAGAAAATTTTCAAAAATTTGATTTCTATGAGACTTTCACCACATTCAAGTAAAAGTTGCAGTACATATATTATACCAAAATGATACAGGAGCAGTAGAAACTTCTTTGGCAGCCATCTCGTATTTTGAGGAAGCTCCCTCCTCAAATATGTGAAATAAAATTTTGAAATTACTATTAATATTATTCACGTTAGGGTTATAAAACATTTAATTACTACCATGAGTATAAGTTGATTTTTATGACATTTCTCTAGTGTTATTTTAAATTTTAGTGGCAACAGATGGTAGAAACCATTTAAAATAGTGTATTGCAAAATCATAATATAACGTTATCGTTATAATATATAGTTTGAGTAAATCACTGCTGTTTAGGGCGGACCTGACCATTACATGCCATTACAAATTGGTAAATATCTCAAAGAGTAAATAATATTTTGAAATGAAAAGTGAATAAATTATCTTTCCAATTATATTATATAATATGTTGGGTGAGATTCGGAGAGAGTGTCCGAATTATTGATCTCAAAACAAATTAAATTTAATAATAAAAAAAGGAAGGCGGTGAGGGTACCTTTTTTCTGCAAGGTATACCTGGGCCACACATTAGAAATAGTTGTAGGCTATATGAACATGGTGCTAAAAGAACTTTTTAAAACATTCTTGGGTTTTGAGCTAAAAAATACCAGAAACGAAGTTTAGATAAGCCAAGCGACTTATAGAAGCTTAATAAAGTAACTAACTATCCCTAAGAAACTGAAATGCTACATGTAGAACCCAGAAAGTACCAGAACAAGCCCTACAGACTTTCCTCTTCTTAATGTTTTTTCAAATAATTTTAACGTCATTAAAAAAACGGGACTCATTAGCTTCAAGCGGTGAAAAGTATACGCCAAAACTGTTCTAGAACCTTTCTATATAACATATAAATAACATTTGGAAGGAGGAAATAACATTTTATCCTTACCTTATCCCTACCTCTTTCCACGAGCGATACAAATAAACACCTTCGAGTAGTCGTCTTGACCAAAAGTTTTTTTGTCTCACCTTTTTCTCACTACTTATCACCTGCTAAAATGCCCTGGCTGGGCACAAAAATACGCCACAGGTGGAAAATATAATGCTGCAGACGGGATTTTTTAGTTTTTTGGCTTTGTGGACGCTATTTTAATCGGAATTGAATAAAAAACAAATGGAAACAGCAGATTATGATGTGCTGCATACCCCAAACGGGTTGGCACCTTTCGGGGATTTCAAAATCAGCTCCGCTAGGCCTATTTCAAAATCACTTTTGATTTTTTTGACGGGAAAATGCAAATGGATTGAAAGGAGCTAACCCACTTGCTAATCTACATCATATTTTGCTTCTTTTACCAAAAAAATCCCTTAGGTGAATTTTTCAAACATTAATGTGTTTTCCTTACGGAAATAAGTGTATGTATGTATATAGAGGAGGGCTCCAGCTTTCCAGAACAGTTTACTCCATCAAATAAGAGTAAGTTTAGTTCAAGTTATAGCCAATGGAAATATAAAAATTTATATATTTTTTGCTAATTACGGAAGATCTTGTCCACTATTTTCGTAAATGAAACAGTAATGATATTTAAGAAGTCATGATTTCTTTAAAACGTCTTAAAAACATATAGTTTTTTCCTAAGTTGTAACTTATGCAGATTCTCTACTTTTACTTAGTGTATTCATAATACTATGATGTATAATCAGTGTTTGAAATAAGAACAAATAATCACTGTGGAGGAGTGATTTGTAAACATATTCTAGGCTACAAAACCTGAAACTATGCCCAAGAATCCTCCACAGTGATTATTTGTTCTTATCTCAAACACTGACATATAATGTGTGTATACGAATTATATTTATGTGCTTAGGTTTAACTTGCACCCAGTTTGTTGGGCTACTTTCAATGCCATACCTTCAATTTTGTGTTTTGCTTTCTTTTCTTTTCTTTTGTGTGCATGATATTTACTGTGATGAGATAAATACTCGATATTAAAGGGAACCCGAGGTGACCAGACAAATTACTCTTAAAAGATAGATAACATGTTAGTAAATACCTAAATACTCTTTTTTTCTAAGTTGTGAGTATTTAAAACCATGATTTCGTTGATTTCGTTTGCATTACCCCATAAATAAGGTTCGGTTTACATGGGCTACAAGTCTAATTAAGGCCGTTTTTCACTTCAGAAGATTTTCTGCGGAACAGAAGAGGAACAAAAAATGAACGAGAAATTATAGATATTCCATTGATTGAAATTAAAATCACACGATGTGTGATGGTGGTGCCAATTTCTACCAATGGAAGGTATATAATTTCTTTCGCATTTTAATGCTGCATATGTACGGAAAATGTATGAGTGAAAATTAGGGTCCGCACGTCAATTTAATAGTGTGTACGGCAAAAATGCCCCCTATCTAACTTTCAAGAATGAATAATGCTGCGGGCTATCTAACTTTCGGGAATGAACAATGCTGTGGGTTTAAAACTTTGCAGAGCTATAGACATATATAAAATGTTTTAAAAAATTATTTTCCAGATTTTTTCAAAAGTTTTGCTAATTTTTGTATTTTTAGCAAAAAAAAAATTGGTCAAAAGATTTTTGGTCCGATAATAGGACGTAATCGCGAAAATATTGACATCATCTTTTTTTGGTGGGGAGGGGGATTTTTTAAAACATTTTTCAAAACAAGAACTTTTAATTCAAGATCGAAATAACTTATGCTGACAATGTGGGAGTTGCTAGTCATTCCTAAGTTAGACTACTGTTCTCAGTTGTGGTGTCCATCTAAAACTGGACACATACATCAACTTGAAGTGATTCAACAAAGCTTCATCAGAAAAATTAATGATGTACGAAATTAAAATTACTGGGAAAGATTGGTTGAATAATATATATTTGGAAAATCTTGGAAAAACTTGTTCCTAATATCTCTGACAGAGAAAATGGTGGTATAAAGAAACTCTGGTCAGCTCATCTTGGTAGAACATGCGCTCTACCCTCAATTCATAGTAAAGTTACAGCATCATTGAAGTCAATTTTGAGAGGGAGTCTGTCATTTCATGGAGTTAGACTTTTTAATGCTTTACCAAAATCTATTCGCAATATGACAGGATGTGGAATTGATGGTTTTAAACAAGTTCTAGATCGATATCTAAAGTCTATTTCTGATGAGCCCCAAGTCCCAGGTTACACTGCCTGTCGAATTGCTGATTCAAACAGCCTACTACACATGATATCTTCAACGTTAAGCGAAGTACGTGCAGCACCACTTAAAAGATGCGGCAACCCATTGTCACGTTGATGATTAATCATCAGAAGCTAACAAAAATAACAAAAAAGTAAGTAACATTTTATAATGGTCTATAACTTTAAAGTTTCTAGCCCACATCATTGTTCGTTCCTGAAGTTAGTTAGGGATCACTTTTGCCGTACGCAAAAATTTTCTAAAATATTATTTTTTGAATCCTATTCCAAAAGAAAAATAGTCAAAATTACAGTCTGTGCGTCATTTTAGATTTTAGTGATGCATGCGTACGAAAGGTATGTAACATAGAATGACAAATAAGTAATTTCCGTGTCATACAATTATGAGTCTGTTGACTTCTATGTAGGCTGCCGCTTTCCACTTCAGAAAATCCGTGGAACGGGCAGTGTGCACACGCATAGAAAGGGATTGTAGACATTCCATTAGTAGAAATTGACATCACACATTTCTTAGACATGTTTGTGATGTCACAAATCTTGCGCAGTTGGAAAGACTAAAACCTTATTTAAAAAGTTAAAAAGTTAAAAATTTGTCCGCAAGTTCATGAGTAATGAGGGAAGGAAGAAAACAAAAAGAAAACAAAAATACATAGTACTTGAGAACATTATTTATTTGGTATGTAAAGATATGGTAAATGAATTTAACGAAGTAAAACACTTATTTTTAGAGGAACATGCTTTTTCACCTCGGGTTCCCTTTAATGTTTGAATTATATGGCGTCCTTATTCATTTTAAGCTAGTAACTAGCCAATTAGAAGTAACTAGCCAATCAGGTTAAATAGGGCCTTCTATATAAGATAGACTAGACTATTGTATTTCTAATAGGCTATATTATTGATGTTGTACCATTTATAGGTTTGTTGTTCTGCTTTGCTGCCATGGCAATTAGCTCTAATAGAATTCAATAGATTAAGGAGATACTAGGCCCTGTTTCAATAGAATAATAATCAATAGGCCCTGCTTCAATAGAATAATAATCAGAATGAAGATAAAGATCTACTTTTATTCTCGTAATCTATAACCTTTTAACAGACAATTTGGAAATCAACATTTATATTCTAGTGTACCAATTTTTCCTGTCCACTTAAAGATTTGGCTGGGATGTTTCTCAAGATATATATAAAATGTCAAGATGAGTATAATAAACTTGTAAATACATGTTTTATGACGAAGATTGATGGTATGTTACAAAGAAATGGTAAGTTTCAAATGACCCGTTGATAAAAACTCTATATATGGATTGTGCACTACCATATACGGATCTATATGTATATAATTATAGCATCATATTCATCAGTTTTTGAAGATAAAATTATTATTAAACAAATAACAGTTAATTCAAACCTTGAAAACCTTGATTCGTTAAAATATACCACTGAGTGATTGTAAATAACAATAACAATAACCATTTTGCTATTAGCCTTACCATTTTATTCGTTATCTTCTTTGGTCCCAATATTTATTTACATCACGTTGTAGTCTATATATATATATATATATATAGTAAATGTCATTACGCATGCTCGAACTCATCCGGAGACAAGATCAAGAACACTGGACGCCATTACGGGCTAATTTGCCCTCATCAGCAGTGTATACCCACTCTCAATGCTAATGCCTGGACACTTTGCAAAGAGAGATGATCTATCCGATCGCCGATGGAGGTGGCTAAATCGGGTCTCACTTCACTTGTGGTGAAGTTGAACGGATAAATCCGAGCAGCGCGAGCAATGACAAAAAAAGCGATCTAAAAGATCACAATAGCTCCTTTGGAGCCAATTGAAGAATGTGCCAAGAGAGAGGTAACCTCACCGTACATATATATATCCGGAATGTTTACTTTTGAATGATTTGAATGAACCTTTTGAGGCTCCTCACTACTGAGGGGGGGGGGAGGGGGTCAAAGGACAACCCCTCCATAACTTTTGATGGAATGGTGCTGTAGTGTTGAGCCTTTCCAGAAAGTTAGGTCAACACAAAAATATTTTAGCATAATTATTTTTTTGATGACGTCATTACTTATGATGACAAGGCAAAACAGGTGTTGCAATAGGTCACCCAAACTTGTCAGAACGTTTTTCAAGCAAAAATAAGAAGAAAATTTTATTTTTTCAAAAAATTATTTTTATTACCTGCCAACATTTGGTTGCTAAGGGAAAATTGCCCTAATTACCAAAAAATATGTTTTCCAAAATGGTTTTAGATAACTATAGAAAAAGTCCCAAAATCTCTAGCCGTATAACCAATTATTTCAAAAGTTACTTAAAAAGGTTTAAGAGAAGGGAGGGTTCTTTGAACACCCCCTCCCTTAGTAGGATGAAGATATAATAAATTAAGTGACATGAGAAAGTCATCCTAAATAATTTTCTTTGTTTGTGGGCTTCTTTCAAACTTATTTAAATACTTTAAACCACCCTGTTAATGTTTTATCTTTTTTAGTCACTCTAACATCATTTTCCACGAAATCTCCTGTCACTGTAAGTAATGTCCTATATATATTCCTTCACTTCCTCAAAACATATCCTGCAACTTTATGTACTGCAAGTTTTCCTTACCGAAGAAACCAATCCAATTGTAAATTTGGTCTTACGGTGTTTGAAATAAGCCTTGGTATTAATTTGGAGATGCAATAAGTTTGTCATTTGTAAATGAAGAAATAAAAGTATGTGTTGAAGAAGGTCACCAAAAGTAAGAGTATTTGATCGCTCTGCACTTCATCCATGTCATGTACTACTGTATAAGCCAATTTAATATCACTAAAAATAAGAATGATATATCTATGAATGAACTTCAGTGAAATACAGCATTGTGTTGGTATATTTCCATTTTGATGAATATGCAATATATACCTTACTCTCTATTTTTCATACAGGTTGTTAAACTAAACAAAAAGACAAACATTGTTATCATTATTGTTATTATTACAGTATCTCTTTGTTTGGTGATAATTATAATAATAGCAGTTGTTATTAGTCAACGTTGTAGAAGAAAAGTACTTCGAAGGTAAGAAAAACACCATGTTACATCATTAGATATGGTTCAAGATATGTGAATAACAACAAATAATGTTTCAATTGGACAGCAGTGCCCGAGATAGTAATAATGTCTGAATGAGTAAACCTGAAGCACAGTTCAGTTTCAATCCTCTTCAGACCTTATTTATCATTTATTATTTCCTCCTCTTAAAACGATTAGACGAGACCAACTTGATTATCTGGTTCGCGGAATTAACCGACCCGATTCTATCTGTTTTGAATGTAATAATTGTGTTGTACCTGATGCTTATTCGAGCTTTGAGTCAAGGTTTATTCAACTCTTATTTACCTTAACTCAGCATGATTCTTACACCCGCTCTATGTGAAATATGATTTTATATGATCAAGCATGCATAAGATTTGGATTGATTTATTTATACAATTTTAGCATTCGTCTTCCCCAAATGTTCTCTACTTTGATTTAGCTTTAATTTTGCATAAGAATAAAAACACTGTAGTCTAGCATACTCTCTAGCTACTCTGTATTTCTTTGTTGACAAAATAAATGATAACACTGCAAGTCAACAGAAAGGATCATGTTCAAAACCATTAGAAAAAGAAGACATTGCATTGTACACATGGATGGAACAATCCTAATCGATTATGTCTATAATCTGCGCTTCATAATACTTAATAACTTAATCATTAATCGTATTCTAACTTTTATGTCACTGTTGTTGCATTGTAATTTCTTCGTAACAAACTTTATTGAACTTTTATTTGAAGAACAAAGATTTATTTTAAATTAATTTATAAGTGATAGATTATTAATATTATCACATAAAAAAATTACTGATGAAAATCCACAAGGTTCTACTTACAACGGTTTTATGCTGGCTAATTGCTCTTATTTACATTCAATTGTGGTGCCATGTGTGACATATTTTGCGATACAGGAGCATTTGTATATTACGTTAGTAAGTTACATAAGTTACACCAATAGTATGCCATAACTACGCCATTCAAATTTTTTGTAATTTAATCTTTCTTTGATAACAAGACCATTTTAGAATGCGGACCCCTGTGATATGCTTAGATTAGATATATAAGAATTTATATGTAGATGAATAGTCAGTGCTAATAAAGGACGAATTCAAATGTATCATAGAGAACGTATTCCCTTCTTTCAATGAATTAAATAGATATTCAAGTTAATTATACATCCCGTTTCCCGTTTGATTTGTATATTTAACTATGTTGCAACACACATGAGCAAGTGAACATGTCAACTATGTACTGCATTACAGTTTATTTTATCTGTAACTTTCTTTTTGATTGTTGCTTTCCATAACGCATAGTGTTTACCGTTGTAATGACCTCATTATTCTTTTCTACTACAGTGGGGCTTAAACCACTGTTGACATTTTTACTAGAAATAACACCATAAGTAAAAATGAACTTAATAGTCATATTAACTATTTTTATTGTTTCAATAAATACTGGACTTCATTGAGTACTGAAAAGATAGATATAAATTAGTTCCTGTTAAACCTTTTTAGTTAGATCTCTACTTACTAAGCAGATAGCTATTCATACTGGCTGTTTTCTATTTTTCTTCTTCGTAAGCATCGGCATAAAATAGCCTGCGTTCCGCGTTCCTATATTAGTGTAATTTTTAACCACATAATTGACATCCTCGTCCTGAATACCGCCTTCCTATATTAAGCATTCTATTTCAACTAGTGTAATGACATATCCAATTGAGGCTAAAAATATTTTTGGGCTAGTCTTGTATGGAAGTGTAGCTAAATGTAGAACTATGTATGTATGTAGCGATGTATGGAGTAAAGTTTAAATAATTTATTGCAATGGAAATAGTTAGTCTAGCGTTCTTACGGTCATAGTGTGCATTGACTACTACTGGGTAAGTTCCAAAATAATGCCTTAAAAGAATGTGTTGAATTTCTACTTTATCGTTTTGTTCATATTATGCTTTTTCAATGATTACTCTTGTACTAGACCTTTGTCAGATTTTTTCAGTTCAGGCGAGCCTGTTCAGTCTAAACACAGACCATAGGACTTTACAGGTAAGGGAACTTTTTCACCAGTCTTGGCATATATCTTGTAATCAAATCGCTGTCTCTTATTTGATTCAACTGTTTCTTCATTCATTAGTATCTTGATTAACCAACAATAACTTTGTGTCTTGATTAACCAACAATTACTTTGAACTTCAGTGTCTTAATTAACCAACAATAACTTTGTGTCTTGATTAACCAACAATAACTTTAACATCAGCGTCTTGATTAACCAACAATAACTTTGTGTCTTGATTAACCAACAATAACTTTGTGTCTTGATTAACCAACAATAACTTTAAACATCAGTGTTTTCATTAACCAACAACAAATTTGCGTCTTGATTAAATAACAATAACTTTGAACAGCAGGGTCTTGATAAACCAACAATAACTCTAAACTTAAATAACAATAACTTTGAACTTCAGTGTTTTAATTAACCAACAATAACTTTGAACAGCAGTGTCTTGATTAACCAACAGTGAACATCAGTGTCTTGATTAACCAACAGTAACTTTGAACAGCAGTGTCTTGATTAACCAACAATAACTTTGAGCTTCAGTGCCTTGATTAACCAACAATAACTTTGAACATCAGTGTTTTGATTAACCAACAATAACTCTAAACAGCAGTGTCTTGACTAACCAACAATAACTTTGAACATCACTGTCTTGATTAACCAACAATAACTTTGTGTCTTGATTGACCAACAGTAACTTTGAATACGATAAAGATTTGGTTGGTTGTATTCTGCTGCAGCACAACATCGGCAACTGTTATAAAGGTTATAAAAAATTATTCAACCTCAGCTTTCATACAAGCCTTTATCAGATTCCCATGCTCTGCTAGATACCCAAAGTCTTTAATGTCAGATGAAGGTAGTCAAATAGTCAATGCCTTTAAAACAATGGAACTCAATTATCTTGATGTTAAACAAAAATTGTTCACAGATGTTGCCGTGGATTATACTGTTTGTCCTGTTGGTGGGCACAACATGAATGGCAAGGTAGAACGTAAAATTAGAGAAATCAAATGTGCTCTTGAGAAATCCTTTGATAAATCTAGATTGGCCATCATGCAATGGGAAACCATCTCATCTGAAATAGCAAACAACATAAATAATTTACCTTTGGCATTGGGAAACATTGTTTCTGATTTTGAGACCATGGACTTACTGACACCAAATCGATTAATGATGGGAAGAAATAACGATAGAAGCCCACTTGGAAGCATGCAAGTAACTTGTGATCCAGGAAAAGTATTACAAGCTAATCAAGAAATATTTAATAGTTGGTTCGAAAATTGGCTTATCAATCATGTGCCTAAATTAATGCATCACCCTAAATGGTTTAACTCAAGCAGAGATATTCAAGAAGGAGATATTGTCTTATTCCTTAAAAGTGATTCACAAATAAGTACAACCTACCAATTTGGAAAAGTTAGTGCTGTGCAACCAGGAAGAGATGGCAAGATACGGAAAGTGGAAGTAATGTACAAAAATCAAAATGAAGACGTTTTTCGTTACACCTATCGAACATCACGTGATTTGGTTGTCATACACTATGTTGATGATATTGATATAATGGTAGAACTTAAAGAAATGGCAGAATCGAGTGAATTATTTATTACCAGCTAAATTTTTGCAACTCGATTCGTGCAGTGTTGCGTTTTTATAACTATTGCAAAAATTTAACTCTAGTACTCAAACTCTTTTTATTTTATTTATTTCAATTCGT
>JAULBZ010002661.1:0-18244 GCA_032360805.1 Neoturris breviconis | reverse complement strand
ATTCTCCCTTATTACAAGGCATTTCTGTGAAACAGGAAGCACATTTATGACCAGCTTTCTGGACAAGGACAAAGCAACATCACCTTTAGGGTAATGCACAAAACGTAAAACAATTAAACTAACATTATATAGTTAACAGTATGTGGGTAACACAGGTTTTCACTTTTCACTTCTCTATCATTTCAAGGAATTGAAACGGGAGAGAAAATGTGTTCTTTTTCCTAAGAGTTGATTTCCTTACCTTACCGAGCAGCGTCGTACATTTCTGCATCTGCTGCCCGACGGCAGAAATTCCTCCAGAGAGACCTCCGCCTCTTCTATGGTCTACGTACATTCACATCAATTCACGTCCCGCATAATGTTCCCTTTCCATGATGGCCTCGGCCTGCTTCTTTTTGGGTTCCAGTGCTACATCTTCCTGGTCAATCGACGTGTCTCCATGCGGTTCATGTTTCCGAATCACTTGAATCTTTGCTCGAAGATATTGTGTGAGAGAGGTGCCAGTTTTGTTCTTGCTCCAATGCGTACATTCGACGCTTTATCTTTCCAGGTAATACGCAACATTTTTCTCTGACAGCGCATATCGAATGCGTCTAGTTTTCTCTCGTCGGCTTGAGTTAGTGTCCAGCAATTGCATGCATATAGAAATACTGACAAGACGCTGGCTCTTTAGAATTTGATTTTAGTGCCTATTCCGATAACTCTATTTTTCCACACTGCATCGACACCTTGTACGACACCTTGTACGACACCTTGTACGCTGTAGTTGCTAAAGCAAACCTGTAGTTAAGTTATTTTGTAAGACTACCATCAGCACTGCAGTAGGTTCCCAAATATTTAGTACACTTCAAGATACCTTTGTGACCTAACGTAATACTCGGTAGAGTATTCTGTGATCCAATTATCATGACCTCTGTCTTCTTATAGCTAATAACCAGACCAAACTTGGCAGCCTCTTTTCGTACCAAAACGATCAAGAGTTTTTCGTAACAAAAAGTTTATAGCTATACCAAACAACATAACTGACCACAGGTCACCCTGTCGTACACCAAAAACGATTTCAAACCAATCTGTCAGTTATCCCTCGACCTTGACTGCACAGGTAGTTTTTCGATGTACACTTTTCAATATGTTGACAAACTTGGGCGGGAAACCGTATAGTGGAAGTATATTCCACATAGTGTTGCGATGTACTGAATTGAATGCTGCTTTAAAGTCAATGAAGTTAATCATACAAGGTAACTGCTGGTCAAGGTATTTGAAGAATATTTGTTCTTGACACGACCTCCCCTTTCTAAATCCAGCCTGATTCTCAGGGACTCTATTACCGAGTTCGGTTTGGATACGCAAAATCATGATTGTAAAGAAAATTTTGCTTGCAACCGATAATAGCGTAATAGTGTTATTGCCACCCACACATAGTCAAAGGAAGAATTATACCTTTGCTCCAATCGTTCCATGTTTCCTCTTTATCCCGCAGGAGTTTGCAGATATGTAGCAACTAGGTCCTAATCGATTGTCCACCATCCTTAAGTATCTCATGAGTGATATTGTCAATTCCAGGTGCTTTGCCTTGTTTCAACAGCGTAATTGCTGTATCCACTTCGTTGAAATTGGGTGGTTCGGTTCTGATATCTAATAGATATCTAATTTGTTTCAGAAATCCACTCGTCTCTTTTTCCATTTCGGAAACCAAGAATCTGTTGTGATGTTTTATCGATCGTTTCGATAAAATCTTTCTAGGTCTTATCAACATTACACTTGGCGTCGTCTCTATTTAGATTTACAAGAGCATTGAAACTCCCACTCCCACTGGGTTCTTTAGCTTATTTGTATCGTACCTAGGTTGCCTCTTTTGTTTTCGTAATGCAGCTAGGGATAGTCGTAATTTACTTACAGTTAAGTCGTGATCGCTTCCAACTGCTGCACCCCGGCACGTTCTCACATCTTTCAGTGAGTTCCTCCATTTACTGTTGCTAAGCGTATGATCTATTTGAGCACGAGAGGTTCCATTAGGATGTCTCCAAGTATCCTTGTGTATATCCTTGTGCGGAAAGCACGATGAACCGACTACAAGGTTATTTGCTATGCTGTATGTCAACAATCTTACTCCATTGTCATTCAACTCGCCTAATGCATGTCGTCCTAAAGCTGTCTTCCACGTAACACTGTCGCTCCGAGCCCTGCGTTGAAATTACCTTGGACAATAATACATCATGTTTTTGATACAGAATCGGTTATTCCGTCTAGCTCCTGTAAAAGCCGTTCTTAGCTTTTAAATCTTCAGGTCTGTCTTCCCTATTTGTATGTACATAACATACAATTACAGACAGTTTAACCGGGTGACAATTAAACTGCGCAACAATTATCCTGTCAGACACATACTCGTACGAAGAAAGTGTTTTAGATGTCTTCTTACTCATTATTATCCCAACCGATTTAGAGCGCACAGAATCGTTGGTTCCTGAATAAATAAATTCCCATGTCTCCATGTTGTAGTCTATCTTGACCGAGCCAGTGCAGTTCGGTAACTGCAAGCATATCTATTTTGTATCGTTCAAGTTCGTCCAGCAACACATCAATCTTTCCGAAGGCATTTAAACCTTGAACGTTCCAGTTGCCAATCCTCACTTCGTTTTTTATCGTGTTCATTTCCATTTTTTGCTTAGAGTGCTTATTAGCCGTGTCTCTTATCAGGTCGTCAGCGTTCTTGGATCTCGTTTCAGGACTTGGACTTTCAACCATTATAAAATCTGTAGCGGAATGTATAACCAAAGCAGATTGGGGTTGAGATTGACGTTCGGCACTAGTGTTATTTTTACTGTTGGGTTTCGTAACTAGTTTCTTTTTCCATGGTGGGGTAATCGACTCCTCACATAACCCCCAACCTGGAGGATCAGCCAGTCTTTGCGTCGACCGTGGAACGGAAGGAAAGGATCGGATACGTTGACTGATCGGCTAATTACTCAACTGATCAGCTGCACAGCTGTACGCACAAATGCTTCATTGGTCAAAAGTTCACCCGGCATTTACACCTCAATCCCAGTTATGCATGGACCGGTTTTCCAGTTCATCTCAGATTTTCGCTTCCCAAAACGTAAGTTGATTTCCACGAGGCGAAAAATTGTACCAATGGCATATCTTCTATTGGATTTCACAGCGAATTCTTCGTCTCGTGGAAATAAACCAAACAAAATAATTTTACCATTAAAAAACTTAGAATCATAAAAACAAATCTTGCAAAATCACAAATTAACAAAAAATAAGTCAATATGCGGGGGAGGGGTCTTAAAGGTAATAGAATATATAACATAAAAATATTTTTCTTAGAAGACATGCTTAAACCTTCGTTAGTATGGTGGAGTACCTCCGGAGGGAAGGTATTAGAAGATTCAGAGAGGAAAAATCACAAAAGCATGATGCAGATATATCCAATATTTCATATATCAAAATAATCCGGCTAAAGTGAAAAGGGCAGGTATTTTTACACAACCGGATGTTTTATCAATTTGTACGTTTTTATTATATATTGTCCTAAATATGCCAATATCGTACGCTACAAGTGCTTATATATTATTCAATCTCGCTAAGGTCGAGATGGTTTAAAATACCAATCATGTCTTCTTCCTTCCGCACAAAATCTCGTAGTGTATGTGGCTCGGCATATATACCAAGCAAAGCTCGAATTGTATACATCAGCGTTCCATACAGGGAGAGACGAAACCGGAAAAAACATTTTTCTACCACTCTATAGACTTGCAGCCCGTGTAAACCGAACCTTATTTATGAGATAATGTGAAAAGAAGCTAAATTTACGGCGGCCAATCTTAATCTCAAATCTCACACTGCGTGCTCATTCGTGCTTTGTACTCACTGTGTCACTATTCCCGTTGCATCACTATTTCCGAATGGCCTTTGATGTTTAGACTATTACTATTGCCGTGATTAGGATTTTCCCGTTTGTTTTCATGAAGCAGGTTGAACGAGTAAAGATTTACGTCACATAATATGAAGTTATATCAGCGCCAAAATTCGAGTCATCAGGTCGACTAGTCGCAAATCAAGTCAACTAAGCGGAAATCAGGTCGACTAGTCGCAAATCAAGTCAACTAATATAAGTGGAAATCAGGTCGACTAGGCGGAAATATGTTGAGTACTTAAGTCAACTAGTCGCAAATCCATTCGAACAGGCAGAAATCCGATCCACTAGTCGCAAATCAAGTCGACTAGGCGGAAATCAAGTCGACCAGGCGGACATCAAGTTTTCAAGCAAGAATATCACCAAATATTCACTGAGTGAGACAAATAGCCTCGTTTACTTTCCGACTAGTCGACCTAATTTGCGACTAGTTGGCTTGAGTTCCGCCTAGTCGACCTGATTTTTTTTATCGTTTTATTATTTTTATTTTAATATTTCAATCTCATGTTAGAGGTGAATATATAGAGTACTCTGTTGAGTCTTTGTTGTACTAGACCACTTCTGTCAGATCCGTTCAGTTCAGTGCATAGTCTAGTGGTCAATATCATTGTCTCGGGCCTTTTTAATAAAAACCTTTCTCGGAACATGTTTTTTTAAGCACCGACTGACTTATGACTGACTTCAGAATTACGAGTATTTTTATTAACTATTTGGTCTTCAAATCCATGGGTCTATGTGCAAGTTTGACGTCGACCTATGATGTGATTTTCATACACGTGTGTTCACAGATTTGGCCATACAAGCCCTCGATACTTTTGACTCACCAGAAAAAAGCCAATTTTTGTAAGTGTAAATATTTCACACTTTTCTTCTAGTATAATATGAATATTCTGCATGCTTTTTTACCCTAACTTCGATGATCATCATAAAACAATACATATATCGTTTCTACCACAATTAAAGAAATAAGATGAAGAATCACCACGAAAACACCCCGAAAGAGGTTCTTTGAATGAGAAAGGGAGATTAAGACTATGTTCACACTTCACAGAAATCATTTCGGAATGAATTACATCCCGAATTGGCCTTGCGTTTATACTGTTCTTCATCTGCTTGATATACTCAGTGAAAGGATTTCGTTTTGCTTGTTGTGGTGAAATGGAATCATTCCGACATAGAAATGGGATCGTTCCCGAAATAGTTTCTATCCGATAAGTGTGAACATAAGTCTGAACTATTTGCTAATTACTATGCTAACGGCCCATTACACGGTGATTTCAGAGACTTTAAAGCTGTTTCAGTGTATTTCATGAAAAAGTAAAAGTAAACGTCCGTAGCTCATATGGTCTTTCCAATAGTCGTTGAGAGAGGGGAGGGAATGAGACACTTATTTTTCTACCAAGAGATAGTCTTCTTTTGGCTTGCGCGATATTTCCCTCTGGAAATCAACCTTACTGCAAGAAAGCGTGAAAGATACCCAGCAGGCACAGGAACGTTATTCTAACGTTATTTTGCTGACTTTGAACAGGTATTTGCCAGCTGGGTACCATTAAGATAATAATAAGAGTCTGCATACATTATAAATTGCCACATATATGAGAGAGTTACTACAAGAAAACATGAAAGATATATTTAAGAAAAACACAGTACGTGAACTGCGTTTGGTCATATAAGACAATCAGCAGTCTACACCAACTTACTTGAAATATTCATCTTCTATAAGCACAGCTCTTGCACCAGGTAGCACTACTGTTCTTATCTTTTGATCAGAACTCGCAATTCCACCATCAGGGTAATATTTATATTGAAGATTATACTTCCTGAGATATTCTTTAGATCTGCTACTGATATCAATCTCAGTTATTCTTCCAGTAACATCACGTTTCAAGATAGGATCAAAATTATCCGCTACGAAAGTATTAGTTTTCGTGTATCCAGGACGTAAGTTGGCAGGGTCGCTATTCATACAAGTGAGAAGATTATATACGTTGTTGACAATGACTGAATTCGGTACATTCACGATTTCAACTTTATCCAGTTGCGTTTCACAAAATTTCTGGTTCTCTGCATTCACTTTGACATATTCTTGATAAGCATTTTTATCGCCTTGCAAACGTTTGAAGTCCACCCATTCCGTATCTATGATATGTAGTGACGCTATTTGAGGTCTAACTTTCTTTTTCCATTTTTTCAGTGATTTGTCTGATCCTTCAATGATTATGTCATTAAATGATTCGCACACTACCGATCTCATGAATGTAAACGGCAGTACATGAGCTTTATTGAATTCCTCACCCATCGGCTTCCCTACAGCTTTTCCAACCAATTCTAACACTTGAATTACTCTTATATAGAAATTAGGTTTCGATTTACACTTTTCTGTAATATCAGGCTTCAATTTAGCATTTGTAGTCGAAATAAGCAGAAATGTTGCAACAATGAATGTGATTGAATACATAGTTCTAAACCAATAGAAATGCAAAAAGCTATTCGGTAAATTTAACTCCAAATGTTGATTTCTATTAGGAAGGAAATTCCGAAAGAAGACATTCCATTGGTAGAGAGATTGACATCACACATTACCCCGTCAATTTCTATCAATGGACTGTCATCTTTTGGCTTTCAAGCGGAACTTTTCCCCTAATGGAAATCAACCTTAGAGTCGTTGAAATAATTACCCTCTAGCTTTAAAAAGGGGAATTTGAAATCCGTCCGCCACCTTAAGTTATAACTGCTGCTGGTGCTGCTGCTGCCATATCGTAAGTATTCGATTAAGGCCCCTCGAATAAGCCCCCTTAAGTGGAATAGATATTGTAAAACGGATGCAGAACACCTTCAAACATACAAAAGTTTAACATTTAAAGTGATTTCGGTCACTTTGATGATGTTCGACGTCGATTCGGCGTCGTGTGTCGGTTGGGATATCCTTCGAGCGGCCGAGTTACCCTTACTAAGTGCGATCAATATATGATATTGACACACTTAGGTTCGTCGTACTGTTTATTGTTATATATCACTGCATTTATTTGGTGTTTTATTGTCCTTTTAATTTGTTTGCAAATTCGGTAGAGAACAACTCCACTATACAAAATAGACTTTGCCCTTTGCTGTTCTGCGTTCTGTGTTTTATATTGTTTCCATGGTGTTATATGTTTGTTATATGTCCCATGTGTCAAATAATACATTATATACAAAGTTTAAACTTCACTGTAGAATTTATACGTTGATAATGTCAAGCAGTGGCTAGAAGAAATATCCGGAAACACTTCTTGTCATTATTTTCTGAATTTTGTATATATTTGATTGTCACTTATTGCAATAATGCAATGTCAGCAATAATACTGAAAAGATGCTTGAAAAGATGCTCAAAAGATGTAAGTAAGTAAGTAAGTAAGTTGGTCGACCGCAGTCGGAGGCGACCCGAAGGCTCCTCTTTCATTAGCTTTTACCACGAGGGTAGGGGAGGGCGTCACTCCATTCCCAGATCAAGTTGACCTGGGAATGGAGTGATCAAAAGATGTAATTTACGATAACCTACATAACTAGAAACTTTTATACCCCAATTAGCATTACCTGCAGAGATATTAACAATAAAGTACCTTAACATATAAGAACTACCAAACTATAATGTCATAATTTACGCATAAACCAATAAAGATTTTTATGTGAAATAAAAACCAATGTTAATTATTTATCAAGCTCTTCAATATGAGCTCAACTTGTATTTTCACCTTCGGTTCCTTTAAATATAAAAAAAATTAAAATCATGTACTCAACACACTTGCACCTATGAAATTATCTAATGCAAATATACTATAATGGATCAGCAACGATATTCGATTTTGCATTTTATATATTACGAGCTAATAATGTTACTAGTTATTAATGTGTGTTACATGGTTGTATCCTTTGAAAATTCAAGTTCGTAGTTTGTCTCTTTTTTCTTCAATTTTTTCGGCGAGAACGACTGCGTTTTGTACATTTGTCTTCTTTTTGACCTTACTATTTGAATTAAGCCTCCCCCTCACCCCCTCGAATAAACCCCCATCCCTAAAAGTTTTTTTGTCAAATAAGCCCGCCGGAGGCTTAACCATATTAATACTTAGCCTTTGTGGATCTCCTCAATACTGGAGTGGGGGGAGGGGGGCACAAAGGATCACACCTCTATAACCTTTGATGGAATCGTGCTGTAGTGTTGAAACTTTCTAGAAAGTTAGGTCAACACATAAACACATAAATATTTTAGAATAATTATTTTTTTGATGACGTCATGGAGGCAAAACAGGTGTTGGAAAAAACAGATTTTTAGATGAAAAAATATTTTGTCACCAAAATCTGTCAGAACGTTTTTCAAGCAAAAATAAGAAGAAATATTATTTTTCGGAAAAAATATTTTACCACCTGTCAAAAATTTGATTACTAAGGGAAAATTACCCCTAGTTATTGAAACGTTTTTTTCCAAATTGGTCCTAAATAAATTATAGGAAAAGCCCCAAATTTCTAGTCGCATAAGCAACTATTTCAGAAGTTATTAAAGTTATCAAAGAGACCCCCTCCCCCTCCCTCTTCCCCTTTCCAGTAGGACTAGGGTTAATCAAATATCTACGGCACTTTTTATTACCCATATTCTCAAAATAAAATTTGTGTCTCTTAAAAATGTAATGGAACAAGTTCTAAAGACTACTTTAATTGTGTTTGTCTCTCCAATATAACCTAACCCCTATATAAACCCATCAAAAATGAGATTTAAAAATGTATGATTAGGAAATAAAAAGAGTACTTACGGTCTTCTTCACAATGTCTCTGAGAATATGAACAGTTGTCTGAATGTGATATTTTCAAGATGTTACTGTTCAATTTATACCATTAACGACGTGAAAGACCTAACTATTAAATTCGGGATCGTTTACTTCAGACAGTCCATATACGGAAACCTTAATTGTCTTTAACGATGTGTTTTCGATAGAAACTGTCGTCTGTGGTAAATCCATATTAACATTTTCCTGTTTTATCCAAAGTAAAGTTTTTCCTGTTTTATCCACATTAAAGGAGAACTAAGGTCTGAATTTTTTTTCTACTGAATTTCAGTCTGAGATGTCTAAAAATTCATAAAATATCATTAACTTTAATCAAACGTTCAAAAATCGCAACAAAACCCTGATATTCGCCTGTGTATTTGCCATCAAAATCACTTACGGTAGTCGCCATATGTACTTTTAGTTACCGTGGTTTGATACGCAAAATGACATCACATGTGCTACATGATAATATTAAAAACAAAATGCCTGTTAGAAGTCACACATAAAGTTCTAGATCATCAGAATTCTTCTTCTGAAATGAAAGATAATTCTTATTCAGATACCGACAATTTTGATAGCAAGTGGTGTGGCTACTCTTATGGACCAGAATACTCTAATGGGGTGCTTGAAAATTTAGAAATTATTGTCGAAAATGAGGAAAAAAGTCGTCAGTAGTTATAACAATCTTGACTCTAGCCGTCTACAAACCTTACGCTGGCGTACTTGTGGACATTGTTCGATAATGCTATCTTTAATTGAGTCAAAATGCTGCACTGAATTTGTACATTCCATCGGAGGAAAAGAAATATATACTTCCTTCGCCGGCAAGCAGTGCCTATCTAACACCGTCGAGAAGGAAAGCCAACTCTAACGATTCCATTTTACCATCTGTTCCAGACATTTTGAGGAACGCTGCTTGATTTACGGTCTTTGAATATAAATAAATAAAATAAAATATAATATTTTATACGATTTTATACACCATCTTTGATTAGCCACTTAATAAAGTTGCTGAAATTGTTTTTCTTCCTTCAAGCATAGATCTATGCTTCAAGTCTCTCTTCGCTTTGCATCAAGTTTGTTTTGAATATGTTTTGTTCGATGAACGTCTGTTATCTGTTGGAGCCAGGGGTTAAATATAAATGGCTATTCGATTTGTAATAATATTATTATTTTTCACACTTCCACAGAGATGTGTTTAGTATTCTAAAATTTATTCAGGTCAGAGCTATTGTGCAAGAAGTGCAAAAGACGGCTAACTAAGGACAATCAGCCATTAATATTCAAAAAATTCATGTAAATACTAAATATTAAAGAGTAAGCAGTAAATATCTGAAGCGTAATATTACGCTTCAGAGGTTTAATTGTATACTCCTTCCCAGGAGTTATTCTTATTAAGATATGTTCATTCTTTTTCAAAAGTTGTAAACAACGTAGGAGAAAAACTAGAATGTTTTTCGAAGCGAAGTTTTTTTGTGTCGCTTGGTCCAAGCTTGGTCGCATGATTTATTTTTCTTGTACATACGTACAAACTTTATCGACTTTAGATGACATTGGCTATATTATTTATAGTATCGTTAGTAGATGTTTTATTATGATTATTACATTGGCGATCACACAGTTGACGTTTTCTATCTTGGAGAGTTCTCTTCTTCTCCTCATTTCATCATCACTTCACGGGTACTAAATATCATGGTTACAGAAGTAGCACATGTGACGTCACGTTATAGCTTAAACTTTACGGTAACCGAATAAAAAGCAGGCAAATTACGACCGCCGTAGGTCACTCTGTGTGTCAATTATGGACAAAGTAGTGACGATATGACATTTTTCTCCGCAACAATCATTGTATAGCTTTAATCAAAGAAAAAAACGGCAGAAATTTTTTGACCTTAGTCCTCCTTTAATTTTTTTCCTGTTTATTCAAATTAAACTTTTTTTCGGTTTTATGCAAATAGAAAGTTACTATCCAAACAAAGTAATTAGTCTGTAATATATAACTCTTTGTAATTATAAAGCTATAAAAACGACGATTAATATTACCAGGTTCAGTTTCAATTCCGTTTTGAGGTTTCATCCTCCTGTAGACAGCAATTGCAAGTCTGCCAGTTAATGTATTGATATTTAATTTTATATTTTAAGATTTTAATTTTATTAGAGTTAATTAAATTCGAGAATATGAATTATGAAAATAATGCCCACTGTGACGAGCACGTATATTAAAAGTAAATCAATTTTGATAGAGCAAGCACAAAATTATTTCCCACGAAATGCTGATTTTTCTTTGTACAGCACGAGGTAGAAATCAATATTCCGACACTATATTTACTGTATTCATGTTTGGAGTCCTATGAGTTGAGTTTTGGTATTTCAATGTTTCCTGGTGAGCTGAGTCCTAATCGTAATCTAAACACACGATTTAAGTTACTTAAAATTCGTGCATGGTATGAAATTACATTTTTTCCAAACGAGAATAGCCATCATATTTCTTTGTGAAACATTGATACCGATTCGAAATTCTAACCTAAAAACACGACTTAGACGTATTTAGAGTATGCGCATGCGTATTACAATAATTTTGTTTTTCTAGAACGAGAATATCCTTGTTTCTTTGTGAAATATATTGATACGGACTCAAAATCATAATCTAAAATCACGATTTAACTTTTGCATTCATAGCAAATAATTATTCATCAAATGATAATCATTTTCTTGTAAAAAAATCAAAATCTAATTTGTTCAACTGAACTGAAATAGTTGTGTAAAAACATTTCGTATATCTATGGTATAAACGACTTTATGGCAGTCTGGTACGCATCGAAAGCGAGATTGTTCACGCAAAGATGCGTCTAGTTATTGTTGAACGACTAATGTATGACTCTGCTATGTTTTTATTTCTATGAACGCAAAAAACTGAAAACAATATCGTTTTCGCGAAATAATAACAGTCTAAATGAGCGGTTTTTACTTTCTTTCCCCATGGCAAAAATTTGTTCAGAGTCCACAGTAAAGACGTTAAAACAACGTCAAAGACGTTGTTCTATCCTCTTTGCTGCAGACTTCAAACAAGCTTTTTCTCACTGGGTTCGTTGCCATTAGAGAGAGGAAAAGAAATATAGCTGTCCCGTAACTTATTACATTTGTTTACTTGTTCACTATAGTAAAAACAGATGACAACAGTAAATAAAGAAGCTTCATACCATTGGTATTTTGTACAAAACGGGGAAGTGGGTTCTGAGCGTTTTAAACGTCTTTAGTATATATAATGGGAAAGTAGGTTATAAAACCGAGTAGAGAGATATCTACAAAGAATGAAGAATAAATGATAATTGCATTAGCATGGCACACACATAATAGGAAGTATATAAGGTGTATGGACGTTATTCCATAATGTCTATTATGTTTCTCCGCGCGGATAGATCAATGCTTAACGATACGGAATGGGTAGATTTGCGATATTCTCTTAAATTATCAAAACCAGACCTTCCTGCTTAAAATTTATTCTTTTTTCTATAACCTGATCATTTTCTAGATATAATAAATGTTTATAATTGGGGGAATTAGGGGAAACTAGGAAATATATTTTCAAATCTTAACAATAAATCAAAATTCTATAGATTTTTATCATACTTGCTTATAAATCGCCAATAACTTATTTTGCAATAACTTCTGTTTGGTTAATACTTATAGGATGAAACCCAGTCAGATTACATATAATCACAAAAGAAATATTTCTCAAAGTCACATGACTATCCCGTTTTTCACAATTTTTTCAAAGTTTTACAAATCGGATTGGTTTTGGATTTTCGGACGATAATTTTGGTATTTTGCAACGTTTTTGTTCAAAGAAGCCTGGCCTGAATAGGGGAAGTCCAAGAAAATGCTGACGTATAAGATTAGAATGCGCTGTGCGCAGTTGTCTACCCTGCCAGCACATAACGTCAGAATAATAAGACACTGTAATTCTATAATAGATCCATTCACAAATATATGAACACAAGAAATTGGTTGCTTAAAGTAGGACTTGTTGCAATGCAACATTATTGCGCTGATACATCGAAGTTCAATATCCAATGAAGTAATTTGATTCTGCATATATTTTGAATTTGATAACGAAGAAACATTTGATATTGCCATAATGGCACATATGATGTTGAAGTTCGATACCCAATTTAATATTGAATTCGTTATTAAAGTACCATGTGTGATATCGAATATGATATTGCATAGCGAATTTTATACATATTGCATATGGAATTTGATATTCAATATTAAAGTATGTGATAGCGATTACAGTATAGACCTATTCACAAATATGTGAAAACGAAGAGGTGTTGACTGCTTAAAGTAGAACTTGACGCAATGCAGTAACTTCCTTTTTGTGCACACAGTGCATATTGCATTGCATTACGTTCTACTTTGAGCAGCCAACAGTGTTCCTGTATTTGTGAATAGGTCTATCGCATATCGCATTTGAAATTGGCATATTGAACACCATACTGCCACATGTGATATCGAATATGATTTTTTATTATGCCATATCAACTATGTTTGACTGAATAGAGCGTGATAGAAATATGAGATATTTCCCGAAACCGACAAAGACGAATTAAAAGTATGAATGACATACGCCCTCTTTTTGTTCCCGCTAATTATTTATTTATCGTTTACCGTCGAATTAGAATATTTTCAAATTAAATTTGGCTGCAATGTCGGCTGGTATGATCGCCGAATAATTTTGCTTCTTGTCGTGTTATGTGAAAGTTTTCTCTAATACTATTTAACTCGGTTTTTTATACTTTAAACAATTTATTTATTTTTTTCATTATGGAATATATGTATTTAATGCTAAAGGTTAATCCCTAGAGTGAGAGTGCAAGCTAGGTATTTTATTATACTTTATTTTATCAGTTATAATGACTAGCGTTTTAACGTACAGTTGTATAGAAATTATTCTGTATAAGACATGTATGTTATTTTCTTGAATGTTAGCTATATCCTGGATTGAGGTATTATTTTTTCACTTTTTTGTGTTTTGTTATTTTCATCTTAGCAAGTTCATCCCTGCAGTTATTACCAAACATTTTATGAATGTGTTTTTTGTGTGTTTATGTAAATGATAAATTTTCCATGTAGGATCTGCGGCAAATCTGTTAGTTCTAATCATAAGGCTATACAATGTGATGTTTGTGATTATATTAAATGCAATGGTCTCAATGCAAATGACTATGCTTCCCTTCAGAATTTTCCTGTACACTGGTTCTGTACTAAATGTATCAATGAAATTCTCCTATTTGGTATGGCAGTTTCTCCTTTAATTTGTGATAAAACTCTTTCTTCCACTGAGATTAAGAGTTTCCTTGCAAAACTTAATTCTCTTGTACCAGATAAAATTACGAGTGAAATCATGGGTGGGACCAACTGTAAATATTATGATACCAATGAATTTACTGCACTTAAGGTTCCCTCTAGTTAGTTCTCCCTTTTCCACATGAATACAGCTTCGTTATCTAAACATTTTGATGAATTAAAGACTCTCCTCAGCCAATTGAACTTGTACAGGCCAACAGCAACAGTTTCATTGTTGGATGCATTTACAGACACCCTTTGATGTCAGTGAGTGAATTCAAGGATTTTTGACTTCCCTGCTTGAAAAAGCTTCTGCAGAGAACAAATTTATTTTTCTCCTTGGTGATTTAAATGTTGACCTCCTAAAAGCTGACACAGCTAAGGATATTAGTGATTATCTCCCCCATATTCTTTTGCCCACAAGGGTCACTGATATTTCTAGCACTATTATAGATACATTTCAGGTAATCTCATTAGCCCTATATCAGACCATTTTTCCCAGTTCATGGTCTTGAAGAAGTCTATCATGGAAACTCCTCCCCTTGACAATGTGTCATTTACTCAAGACTGGAAAGCCTTTAAGCACGATAATTTTCTCAACGAATTACGTGCTATAAATTGGATGATATCCTGCATCCTGATGCAGAAGATCCTGATTTATCGTTTGAAATTTTTTACAACACTATCAACAGTCTTTTAAATATATATGCTCCATTAAAAAAGGCAAAAAAAGAGGTTTTTTGAAAGAAAAAGATCCATTTTTAAAATCTCTCTTTGAAGGGAGTTTTAAAAAATATCGCAACAAAATTGTCTCCCTGTCTAGATTGAGCAAAAGTAATTTTCTTCTCAAATGTTTTTAGTAATAATTAGAAAAATATTGGCAACATTTGGAAAGGTGTTAAATCAATTATATCTCTTCGTTCTACTGATTCATCCGCTCCGAATTGTATGAACATTGATGATTCCCTTGCTACTGATCCTCTTATCATCTCCAGCTCATTCAATAAGTATTTTGCGTTCATTGCTGACAATATAAGAAAGGATATTCCTTCCACTAGTAAACATTTTTCTTCATTTTTAAAAAACCCTGTTTCAAATTCTATATTCCTTTCCCCAACTGATAATATTGAGGTTTTTGATTGTATATCTTCTCAGTCTTAATAAAGCTTCTGGTCCTTTTAATATTCCTGCTAACATACTATCTTCCATAAAAAATGAATTATCTGGTCCATTGTCTTTGCTCATTAATCTTTCATTTTCTTCTGGTATTTTTCCACTCAGTTTAAAAACTGCCAAGGTTATCCCTATTCATAAAAAGGGATCCAAACTGGAGCTTATTAACTATCGACCCATCTCTCTTCTGTCGAACATTGATAAGATTTACGAGAAACTCATATACAAACGGGTATATGGTTTTCTTGACTCAAATAAGGTTCTGTATAAGCAACAGTTTGGATTCAGAAAAAATTACTCTACCTATCAAACTCTGCTCAACATCTCCCAAAAAATAATGGATGCTCTTGATAAAAACAATTATGCATGTGGAGTTTTTATTGACCTACAAAAGGCTTTTGATACTGTTAACCATGAAATTCTCCTCAAAAAGCTTTTCCACTATGAAATACGTGGTACTGCTCTCTCCCTATTTTGGTCCTATCTGACAAATCGTCAACAAGTTATGTTTTATTGCCTCTTATCAAACTTGTATCATTAAACGGATTTGCCTTCAATTACATCAATAACTTATCATTTCCTACATGTCTGATGTGTTATCTTGTGCGTCCTGTGCCGTTTTATTTTGCCTCAGCATCTTTCTTTTAGTTATGCTCTCCATTCTTTAGTGGTGGTTATTTTCCAAAGTCAATCATTTAATTTAATTTACTTGTAACTACTACTATTGATAAATAAACTTTCTTATTCTTACATATTATGACCATCTATCTGACAGTCTAAAGGCCTTTTTCCACAGAAATTCTTCCGCGGAATGGAAATGGAACAGAAACGTTTCTGAAGTAGCAAACGGCCTTAAGTAAGAAACTTATCCTCTATTAAAGAACCTATATTTCTTTATAGGAATAGAAAGAAAACATACTCGTTCAACGGTAAATCAATTATTTATTTTATACACGTTGTAAAAATTATTCAGTTCATTAGTGTGACAACTCATTAGAATGTTTATAATTATACTAATTATCCTATGGTAAGATATTTATCACAATAGTTATTTCATTATTCATCATTTCTTGTGACATTTAGAAATCTCTGATGTCATCGATAATGATCAAATAGATTGTTTAAAGTTGTTATTAAAATGGCAACCGGATATTGTTCATTTGAAAGATACATTGGATATGCAAATAAATTGTGAACATATTAATGATCAAAACATATCTGGTAACACAGCATTGATACATGCAGCTAGGAATGGTCATTCTACATGTGTAGAGATTCTGATACAACACAATGCTGATGTAGATATACAGAACTATAGTGGTGATTCAGCATTGATATGCGCATCTGAGAAGGGACATTCCACATCTGTAGAGATTCTGATACAACACAATGCTGATCTGAATATAAAGGGCTTGATTGGTAACACAGCATTGAAGTTTGCAGCATTATGTAGTCGTATCAATTGTGTAAAGTTATTACTACAATACAACGCTGATATCAATATTAAAAACAAAAAGGGTAAGACAGCGTATGATCGAGCCAGAAGTGATGCAATTAGAGCCATGATAAATGAACATAAAAAATAAACTTGTAATATATCGTTACCAAATATTAACAATTTATGAAATATCACCCTTTGCATTATTATTGCATTAATTCCTGTCATAATTTGAAGGACAATCAAAGCATATACACCTCCTTGTTCAGACTGTACCCAGACGTTATTCTAGCGTCTTAACTTCGGGTTTTGAACAAGTTTATGCCCACTGAGTGTAGCGATAGAATACCGAACACAATCTCGTAGATTTCCGTATATTCCCGTATGTGTACGGAGCTATATGTATCCGGTGTGTCAAGATGGACTTCCATTTATTAGTATTTATATAGTTTTCTTTTTACAAATTTACACTTTCGTACTAATAGTTAAACTCTTTTCTATAAGAAGCAGTAAATTTTGATTGAGACTAGGGATTTCTTAACCCAATTCAGACTTTTCTGATTCAAGCAGACAGTATGTCCCCTTCACTGAGATCTCGCGATCTACAAAGATTTAGATCATGAAACTTGGCAAACTCATAATCCAACTCAATTCCAAACATTCTGCAAAGAAAAGTTCACGAAACATTTCATAAGACGGAGGTATTAATGATGTCACATTTAAGGCACAGTACCAAACTTCTGTGAAAAGTTTTTTTTGTTGAGTGCTGTTGGATGGCAATGATCATTGTTGAGATACCTATACCTTGATAATATGAAATCATGGCTCTCACAAATACAATAGGGATACAAAAGAACAATAGAAACTTTTTGTGGCAATCTTGGTTAGGAGAAAAAGGATTTGATCAGAATACTTTTGGTCTGAAAACTCTTTATAACTATAGTTGAATGTTGTTAGTCACCTAGGAATTGTCCAAAAGTTAAGAGAATTTAATTATAATCCATGAAATACATATCTGCATATTACACTATTCCGGTCTGTAAAATATCTATATGGTCTGTAAATTACGTTTACTAATTGCATTGGTCATATAAATATTTGGTTACACTTTGTTAAAGTACTATTTTTAATTTTTTTTTTTTTTTTTACTTACCCTCTAGTCAAAAACTATCTAGCTACCACTGGAAAACGAAAGTTTAATTTTCAAGAAAATTATGTTATCCAGAAACGTCAATAAATTTTTGGAAAATTAAGGAAATTTAAGCCAAAAATATTTGATGAAAAAAGTTTGGGATCGACAAAAATGCATGCATTGGGCACTTATTGCCCTTGCTATTAGGGTTAAAATTTGGCTAATTTTGAAACATAGACAGCTACATCAAATTTTGATGATTGTGAAGCCTAACTGACACTAATTTGTAAAGATAACAAATATTGTAAGATCTTGTACTTCTTACATGCTGCATATTGTCTATGTTCTGTTTGTACACCATTTCATATAGTAACAAAGTAAGGTAATTTGAAGGTAAGGTAACTCCTAATTTTCTCACTTTAATCGTTTTCACA
>JAULBZ010002660.1:0-18250 GCA_032360805.1 Neoturris breviconis | reverse complement strand
TCCGCGCCAAAACCAACTTCTTTGGTAGGGTTAAATCAACTAATAAAATTGATAAAATTCAACAAAAATGAACAGAAATGTGTTTGGTCCGAAGAAACCAAGCCATTACAAGATCTTTGATTCATTACTCTCCTCTGTAGACGGTCACTAATATAAAGTTATCTAATCCTCTTGCTAGAATTGTATTCTGCTTATATGGTTGTATGCAATCTAGACTTTTTTATAGTTATTTTGACAGTTTTATAGTTATTTTTGTTCTATTTTAACTTTGTGTTCAGCCAAAAAAAAACTTATCTGAAAGCTATAAAATTTCGTTTTATTATGTTTCTAAACAAACTTATTTTGTAAGAATATAAATTGGTAATTCCATTTCTTGGGATTGTTGCGTTTATTTACTTTTTGTTACCTGAATCAAAAATGTTCAAATCTACCGACCGTATGTTTGAGTCTTAAATTAACAGCAGGAGGAGTATTTTTTTAAAGTATAGTTTTCAGCTTTACACTGAATGATGGCTGATGTCCAACAGTTACAGTGTTCAAAATAAGGGTAAATAACCAATGGAGGAGGGATTTTTTGAGCATAGCTATAGGCTATTTAGCCTGTAACTAAACTCAAAATTCACTCCTCCATGGTTATTATTTATCGTATTTTGAACACAATTTCACACGGTTGATTGTTCCTTTGTCCTGAGAAAACATATTCAGTTGCAAGCACATTACTCTTTTCTACAAACATTAAAGGAATTCACATTTATTTCATGCACGTCTGTTTATAGCAATCCCTTCGTCGGCATTTCAGAGCTCAAAATAATAGCTGGTCATCACTGGAGGAGAGATCTTTCAGAATATTTTCAGCCAACTTGGTTGAAAATATATTCTGAAAAATCTCTCCTCCACAGTGATGACCGGCTGTTATTTTGAGCCCTGCCATTTGTTTGAATGTGGAGTGTTTGAAACAAGAGCAAAAGAATAAAATAATACTTCATATTACTCAGGGATTTTTGAACATAGCTTCAGACTGAATCTATGATCAAAAATCTTTCTTCCACAGGGACTGCTCTTATGTTGAGCATTACCAGAATACAATCATCAAAATTCACTGCAGCAATCACCTGTAGAGGAGTGCATTTGATCATAATTTTCAACTGACCGGCTTATAAATTATGTTCAAATGCACTCCACCATAGGCGATTGCTGTAGTGAATTTTTAGAACTGGAATGATGTGTTTTTTTGTAGAGCGGTTCATCTAAAACTGTATCAGTTGCAGCAAGGGAGAAGAAGTTTCAAACATATATAATCAAATCTCACAACGGAAAGGTAAGAATGGTTATTCAATTTTCTACCTATTTTAAAGCCATAACCATTTTTTTGAGAAAAATACACATTTAGCCACAAAGCAGTGGAACTTGAGGGTCGTGTACGGAGTAAATCAATAATTGGTGTATTTTATGCATAGATTTTTTAGTCGTACTCCAATTTTTAATGTCATATTTTAGTCTCAGCAATCCGAGAATAATAATGTTTGATGCTGTTTTAAAATCAATGCAACTGGCATATGAAATAAGCATTGGTATATTATTTAGGCCTCTAAACTCATAATTCTGTTTACAGGGCCCTCATACACAAACTAAATTCATTGGTTGTAATTCCGTTGCATATTAAGTCAACTTAAACGATTTGATATTGAACGGAATTCTTCTGTATAACTAGATTATAGCTTTAGGGATTATAACAGAATAAATATATTTTTTAAAATACAATTATTTCCACTGGATGAGATAAGACACTCCTTCACAGTGATTGTTTTATTTTGACCACTGTTATTTTGACCACTGTTATTGTTGCATTTTTTGCTCTGTTATTCTATTGCGGAAGTAAATCGCAATGGTTTTGTTTTTTAAAAACAGTTATCTAAAACTCTGACAAGAGACAAGACGGGTGCTGGATGAAGTACGTATTACAGAGCCAATGGTTACTTATGCAAAATGACTTATTTTCATAATCACCTTGGTAACCAAGTCCTGGTAATCAAAGTAGACTAATCTGGTATAGGAAACTTTTAAATATCTTCTTATAGCTCTTTTCAGTCAGCAATAATGGTGATATCAAAGAGGTGCCTGTTGATGACCAATTTGGTAACATTACTCAAGAAGAATTTGCTAGAAAACATCCCTTCATGAAAAAACAAAAGAAGTTCATAAATACATTTACAATCTTTTGCACATACTGCATGACTGAATTTATGTCAATGGCAAAATTAGTTAACCATCAGATATTATATACTTGTAAAATATGCGAAAAATGTTTTTCATATCGTGCATCTGGTGCTTCTGGAGTTGTGGCTGTTCATATGACATTAGTGCATAGTGAGGATTTTACTACTGGTCGTTCTGTTTGCAAGTGAGGATGTTACTACTGGCCGTTCTGTTTGCAAGGGAGGACGTTACTGCTGGTCGTATTGTTTGCAAGTGAGGATGTTACTACTTGCCGTTCTGTTTGCAAGTGAGGATGTTACTACTTGCCGTTCTGTTTGCAAGTGAGGATGTTACTACTGGCCGTTCTGTTTGCAAGTGAGGGTGTTACTACTGACCGTTCTGTTTGCAAGTGAGGGTGTTACTACTGGTCGCTCTGTTTGCAAGTGAGGATGTTACTACTGTTGTTGAATTTTGTAGGTAAGAGTCCCAGTGGGCAAAAACTGGTTTAAAGTCTGCAGTAAAATCGCTAGAACAACGTCGTCTGATGTGATTGTAGTGTCTTCACTGCAAACTTTGAACAAGATTTTATCCACTGGGGGACAACAGGGTTATCACAAATGAGAAGTTAACAAACTTTTTATGCACTGACAGTGTTTTGAAATAAGAGCAAATCATCACCGTGAAGAATTGATTTTTGAACATAGCTATGGCCTATAAAGCTCGAAGCTATGCTCAAAAAGTCCTCCTACATTGTGATTATTTGCTCTTTAGCACTCAAGAAATCAAGCAATGACTCATTGACATAACACCTCTCTGTTAATAGACTGCAATATACGAACCAGTAGCTACTATGCGGAGTGCTACTATGCTAATGCCCAGTGGGCAAAAACTTGTTCAAAATCTGCAGTAAAGATGCTAGAAACGTCGTTCGATGTTGTTCTAGCATCTTTACTGCAGACTTTGAACAAATTTCTGCCCCTGATGAAAACCGAAGAAATCTACCAGCCTGATATTTTTATTTTGTTTTTGTTTTCGTGGGTTGAGAGAGAAGAGAGATTTCTAGGCTGCTTTCTACATCTTTTCTTTTTATTTAAAAATTATACCAAAACAGAAATTTAGGCATTCTTTACATTGACCCCTAAATGAGTTTCATCCTAAACTAGATTGCAATTGATAGGTTTCTTTGGTACGAATAAACCAATCAAATACAAGATTGCTTAGGGTGGAACTAATTTTAGGGATCCATGTAAAGGCTGCCTTAGAGATTGTCAGTTAGTAAATATATTTAATGCTATAGGCTGATAATGGATAATGGATAAAATATTATCTCGTGTTACCCAGAAAATGTATGCCAGATATAACCTGTGGAGGAGTGTTTTGGATTATATTAAAAAACTCTCCTCTACAGGTGATGTCCAACTGGTGTTTGTTTTCTGTTTTTTTGTGACTACTGGCTTATATAAGTTGATACACATTGGAGGAGTCTATTATTTGAAAGGTGTTGTATTCTGATTGGCTTGTTAACTATTGATGAAACCAATCATCTTCATAATGTGTTGACACTCCTGCTTAAGTACTTATATCAACTCCTGGTTTAAGATATTGTTATTTTGTGAATTGTTTTATTCAATTTTTATAAAGAAATAGTTGTGAGACTAACAATTGCGTTATGTGTGTATCATTGTTATTCTTTAATGAAGCGATATATCACTTTCCACTCCCTTTAATCAGACATGCCACTTTTCAGGGCCTAGAATACATAACCAGTGGTCTAAATAAGAGCTAATAATCACTGTGGATGAGTGATTTTTGAACATTGCTTCAGGCTAAAAAGTCTAAAGCTATGTGCGAAAGTCCATTCTCTATTGGTTATTTACCCTTATTTCGAACACTGATTTGTTTTATTTTTTATTCAGGCCTTACATGGGGCTGTTCATATTTAGAAATCCATCTGTAAGCAGGTTGGCCCATGAGCTGTGAAGAATTTTGTAAACTTCACATAATGAGATCTTACTTAACGAGATAAGATTAGTCATGTGACAAAGCAATGCTCTTTTTCATCGATGAAAGTGTCCAATATAGATAAAAATTCTTCTCAGTAAGCAGATTATTGCCTATCTACAGTGAGAGCTTGGTAAGTGAGCTAGCACACCTCCATATGAACAGCCCATGAAAAAATGAATCATATGTCTGTTTAACTAATAATCAGAAACAAACAAAACTAACAGCCAAGATTTTTACTGTGTTTTCTTAACACTTGAAAAATGTCAAAACCACTCAACTACGAGATAACTTTATTTCTGATTATTAGGTGTGCTAACACGGCTTGACGTGCCCAGGGAGCTTGAGCCAACTATTGCTTTTAGCCTGGTTCCCTGTGACAAGGAACTGTAACCTGATTGTCTCAGGAGGTTAGCATTAGAAGGGGACTAAGAGGTTAGCAGTGTTATATATGTAAGTTACTTACCGAAAATGCTCTAATTAATGCGCGCCCGATGCTTAATTGAAATTTTGAATTTTAGAGGGGGCGCTAATAGGAGACTGGAGCTTATTTATTAATCCGGAAATTAGGGTGGACTGCAAATATAAATAAATATCAGAATTCATATCATCTGTGGTATGTTATGTAATTTTTATTAACAAGTGCCCTTTGTAAAAAGCAACTGTGGCTCATATTGTTTCTCCAATAGTCGCCTGGGGCACTCATTAGAGAGTGACGCTTCGGTGCTTATAGGAGACAGGCACTAATATGGAACCAGGTGCTAATAAGAGCATTTACGGTATGTGACAAGAAATTTCTGCAAAAATCTCAATTCACAATATTCTGTCAATAAAAAAAATATCTGCATATTGTCTTGGTGATTGACAAATACTTTCTGGATAGGTTTTGCATAGTTAATTTTATAGCACGTTGCTAAACTAGAGGAGTGGTTTTCGAGCATAACTTCAGGCTATTCTTCTGACTTTGTGTTCCAGTTAGTGTTTTACACAATGTTTTGATATAACGCTTTATATTTAGTATAAATCCTTAAAAAAAAAATCAAATTCAATATGACTGAAGGTGTTGAAACGAGAATTGAGTTATCACCAGAGATAAGTGTTTTTTTAAATGATGTAATGAAAGATGGCAACTGTAGTCGAGCATTAAATATGAAAGTACGTATAGCTCTAATAAACAAAGATAGAGGAGAACATTCAATTCCATATGATGTTCTGACAGAAGCTCATGAGTTTTATTCAGAATTTAAGCATTTAAAAAAAGAAACCGAATTTGTTGAATTACATGCATTAGTTAAATCATCAAAAGTGTTCAACGAAACTATACCAGAACCTGTGCGTTCACCGGAACTTCAAAAACGTTTGAATCGGTTAAAATCAGAACAAGAAGAAAGAGAGTATAATAAAATGGTTAAGAATGTTAAAAGGAAGAAAATGAATCTTGGAAAGGAAATAGGTGAAGCTGTTCGTACAACTGGACAGCAAGCCATGAGTATTTTTAACTTTTTATTGTCAGTTGGTGCAACATTTGCATTTGGTTTTGTATCATCTCAATATGCATTCTCCGATGATCTTGGATTGAGAATAATATTTTCAATTGTGTTAGCTA
This sequence comes from Neoturris breviconis, assembly GCA_032360805.1. Lineage (NCBI taxonomy): Eukaryota > Metazoa > Cnidaria > Hydrozoa > Anthoathecata > Pandeidae > Neoturris > Neoturris breviconis. The sequence goes on along the minus strand of JAULBZ010002660.1, from coordinate 12,447 downwards.
CTATAGTAGCACTTGCTGAACTTTATTTTATGGCTAGAGTAGAAATATAAAATTTATATTATTATTAAATTGTTTTATATGTGAATTTGAATACTAATTGGAATTTTGCCATCCCTACTAACCCTAACAGAACTGTGGGGATTCCATGCTCCTTTTGATAACTTTAATTTCACACTTTGTGACTTTTTCACCTTTTTCAGCCAGATTTCTAAGCTATATATACCTAGCAAGGATGTTAATATAAAGGCCGTTTTTTTTTAAGCAAAATTTCTGTTATCAAAGTCCAGCTTTTCTTCACGCGAAATTATGAATACCTTAAGTTACATTTGGAGTTGGAACATAAAATTCTTCAATTGCTACTTATGGTGATGGAATCATTTGGACAGTTTTTGTCACCATGACCATTCTGATTTTCCCGATTTCCTTCGGGGTTTGTTTGGGTCTTGAATTTCATAAAACCCGTAAATTAATTTTGCTTAGAAGGTAACGATTACCTCAATATCCATAAAAAAGTGTTGTCTAGAACATTTTTAATCCAATTTTTTATGTCAATTCAATGAGAATAAGCAATTCTGGGGTTAAATCTTACATAAACGAAAATGTGAATAAATTTTAGTATAAATTACACAATTAACTTCAAATCTGGACCATAGACCAATCATCATGAATCAAATTTTTGCTTCCAACTTTTATGTCCTAGAAATTCCCAGAAATTTGTTTGTTTCTTAGGATTTTCTGGGTAATTTTCTGTGGTTTTGGGTTAAATTTTAAACTTTAAAAACTGGAAGATTTGTTAAAATGCAAGATGTTAGCTTCCAGAAACTTAAAAATACGAAACAGAACTACTTCTATTGCATTGTGCATAATATATGTTTTTTGAAAAAAAAGATTTGAAAAAACTTATGATGATATCATCAAAAAGTGCCAGCATAGGGAAAAAATAGTTTCGTCAAATTGTTTCTTTGAATGATGGACCATAATCGTACCGAGTTGATAACGGACCATAATCGTACCAAGTTGATTATGGACCATAATCGTTCTAAGTTTCATGAAATTATCATTAGCTATTCGAAAGTTATCAGCTGCCCCCAGTTTTTTTCAGCCTGAAGAAAGCTCAGTTCTATTAGGGTTAAATGGACTCTTAAGATATCGCCAAAAGACATTAATACCAGGAAAAAAATATAAAACATTATTGCCGAACAATATTCTTGATATCTATCATTCATCAAGAAAGTATTTTTTGATGAAAGTCATCCCAAGAATATTGTTCATCAACAATTTTGTTCCGGATTTTATTATCTTTTGGTTATATCTTATAGGCCATCTCAAAATATTGCTCATAGACCAACTTCTTTGGTAGGGTTAAATCAATTAAAATTGACAAAATTCAACAATTTGAATTTGTACTGTGTTAGGTCAAAAAACTTGCAATAAATTTGGTTTCTTCGATACAAAGAAACCAATCCATTGCAAGATGGCTCAGCACTATCCTCTGAATTTTTGAGATGGTCCTTATGTTAAGACAATTTTCTTAGAATTCAATACAATTTTTCCCATTTTTGTGGTCGAAATAAGAGCAAATAATCACTGTAAAGGAGTAATTTTTCAGCATAGCTTTGCAGCCTGAAGTTATCCCTGAAAAATCCCTCCTTCACAGTGATTACTTACTCTTATTTCAACCACTCAATTGGCCATCCATACACTAGCACTCATCATTTGAAATTAAAACTATTACAAATCAGAAAATAACTGCTACATCTAACCTGTGGAAGAGTGTTCTTGAGTTTATTTTTCCATAGATGACATCTGGCAGTTATTTCTACTCTTCACATCTTTAAGTTTTTAAGATTACCCCATTATTCAGTAAACTTTTTAAAAGAATTTCAAAAACTCGCTCATAATAGCAAGCCTGAATATAACTGATTCAAAGCTGAAAATAATACTCAAAAACAACAATAGCATATATCTATATACTGGATAATTCATTTTTCTAAAGAAACCTATCTATTGCAAAATCTTTTTTTTGACTTGGCAGATTTAGCTTTCTTTAAAGAAAATAATCTAGCAATCGTGCCTAGGAACATCATTGAGGCCTCTCATCAGAAAAACTGACTTTGTCTAAAACTAGAATATATATCTCATTATCTGGTCAAATTTGTTACGAGTTTCAAATTTGAATAAGCTCGTGTGTGATCTGCTGAAATTCAATACACTACTTATGTTGATTGATTATCTTTAAATTATATCCTGTCCTTGTAAAGCATTTTCTTAGTTAGGTTTTTATTGATCAGTCTGAACAAAATAGCTATATTCAATCTAACTCACAATAAATGTTTATAATTAATCATCGTTATTCCAGCCCTGCACATTGATGATCAGTAGGATAAATTCACAATCATTTGTTTGTCTTAATATTATGGTAACACAAGCTTTGAAATAGAAATAGTCTCTCTGTGGGAGTTAACTGTTTGTAAAGTAACACAGTTAAAGGTTGATTTCCATTAGTTGAAAAATTCCATGTGTGGACGTTGTTCTAGCGTCTTTACTGCTAACTTTGAACAAGTTTCTTGTGATGTCAATTTCTACCATTGGAATGTCTTCTTTTGGCACACACATGGAATGTTCTGCTTAATTAAAATCAACCGACGAATATACAGTCAAGTAAATAATCACTCTCCCACAGTCCATGTTTATAGGCAAAACAATTGCTGCGAAAGACAAAAGAAAAAATTCCATTTGGCTTTCAAAGTGAATTTTTTTTATGTAGTTATATTACACACATAATTATTTAATAAAGAAATAATGCTGAATACCGTAATATACAATAATAGTTCTGTGAGAATGCAAGAGGAGATTATCAGCAAGTTGCTTGAACTACTTGATGCAAAAATGGGAGATGTTATTGTAGAGATAGGATGCGGGACTGGAAAACTTGCTGCATTACTAGCTGAAACGGTCAGTCTAACTCAAGGTTATTTGAAATTAATGTGCTCAAAATAAGAGTTAATCACTGTTAAGGCGTGATTTTGATCATAGCTTCAGGCTATATAGCCTAAAGCTAGGTGTAAAAATCCCTCCTCCACAGTGATTATTTCCTCTTATTTCGACAACAGTTAATAATATGTTGTTTATTATAAGTTCAACTTTATTCATTATCCTTCAATCCTTTCTTTACGTTCTTTCATAGAATATTTGTAGGAAAGTTCAAGTTAGTTACTACATTAGTTGAAAGTGACGTCACCTGTTTCTTTTATTGTGAAGAAGTCAAAAAAGGATAGGGTGCTTACTGGTGGAAAGCTAGAGGTGCTTAACTAACCAATATTTAAAGTAAAATCTGCAAAAATTGCGAATGCGGTAGAGGATATTATTTTTACCAATAGCTTTTAGTTTGGTATGGTGTCAAGGTTTACCAACATTTACTCTAAGGGTAAATACACATGATCCCAGGGCGAGACCTACTTATGTCACCCCTATAATATCACATGACCCCAGGGTATTTCCTTTGAAGTAAAATTTGCATGCAAGCTCCAGTTATTATTTAGTCACATTTAACTTAGACTTTCATGTCACATATATATATTTTAATATATTTTTGTTTATATTACAAACAGGTTATGCAGTTGTAATACAAATCATGTTTGATCCAAACTAAAAACTACCAGGGACGTTTTATGTACATTTTGCCCTGGGACGATATATTTTTTAATTCCATGCAACACACCCCGGTCAATACTAGAAAGCCTGAAGCTATGCTCAAAGATCCATTCTTCACAGTGATTATTTACTCTTAATTTGAACACTGTGATTATTTACTCTTAATGTCTCACTGCCTTAATTAGACCATTTACCTGAAGTGCTGTCATTTTGACATTTCTTATCAACATTTGAGGCTATATTTTGGAATGACCCTGTAAGCAAAGAAGTCTGTTGTGCTAAGTTTGGCAGGGTTTTTTCAGGACACCTTTGATCTTTAGCTTAAGTTTTCACATAAGATGCACTGCTATGACATTTTCCATAAAGTTAATTCTTTATTCTTGGATTTAGGTTGGTAGTAGTGGTAAAGTGATTGCAACCGATCCTGATGAAGAACGTATTTCTTTTGCTCAATCTCAATATCAAAACGTCTGTAACCTTACATTTATCAAATGTAAAAGCACTGAATTTCCCATGTGTGATAATGTACCTTATGATTCTTTTGTTTGCAATAAGACATTACATTGGATAAAAACAACTGAAAAAGTAATGACCTTCAACAGAATATATTCAACGTTGAAACCAGGTGGATTGTTTGTTGGAAATATAAACTTTCATATGCCCACAAATGTTGCTTTGATGATTTCGTTGTTAACACCTGATGAACAAAGTGAAATTTATAGTTGGCATGATCGTGAAAACATAGACATCATTAAAAAAATGTTTACTGATAGTGGCTTCGAGATATTGTATTTCAAGGAAGAAAAAAAAAATTGCCCTATTGGTGACAAGGAAATGTACTTAAAATGGATTACAAGTGCATTTTTTGGAAAATTTGATTTTGAATGGGCGTATGAAAATAGAAAGATTGAATTGGATTTAGTTAAAGACAATAATGGTAATATAATGCATGATTTTGATGGAATGTTTTATTGTGTAAGAAAACCAACTAAATCTGATTAACCTGACTATACTCAATGATTTTTACTAGCTGTAAAGTTTATAACAGATAATTTCTACTAGCGGAAAAATTCTGTAATAAAACCGAAAGAAGACGAGAATAAAGCGTGTGCAAAAATTACATATCTCTATGACTCCTCGAGAAATTATAAAAAAGTGCAGATTATTATGTAAAATTAATATAAGCTGAGACGAATACCTTGTCCAGGTATTGTTTCTGATTAAGTATAGAGAAACCTTTATATAACTGTTCCAAAAAAAACATTACCTTGGGCCTCCTGTAGGTTTTCTAGTTATTTTTGTTTTAACCATACTCAGGATGCCCCCCCCCCTTCATCCCCTACCATACTTTTTTCATAACTTCATAACTTCTGAACGAATGGCTATTACGGCTTGAAATTTTTGGGACTTTTCCTGTAGTTTATTTAGAATCATTTTTTTTTTTTGGAACTACGGATAATTTTCCTTTCGCAATCAAATTTTTGGCAGGTGGTAATTTTTTTTGCATAAACATTTGCGGTAGTGGACAAAAAAAAGGGGGGAAATTGTTATTTTTCCAATAACAGTATTATTAAAAAATACACAAACACGATGATGTCTATGTCATCTAATTATTTAAGTGCATCAAATGCACATCTTGCCATGTCGAACCCCTCACTTCTCTGGTTGCTGCTTTAGAGAATTTCTCCGTTAAAAATCTTAAGAAACTTTTGCGGTTGGATTAACTAAGAGACTTTCGCAGAAATATAAAAAAAATACAAAAGATTTCTTCCTACAAAAGTATCTGACATTAAAATACATTTAATTTTAATTTTTACTCTTCGAGGGTGGGGCACTTATTTTAAAATCAAGGCAATAGTAAATACAAGAAATTTCATAGCAAAATCTTTCCTTTTCAATAGCTACACCAGATAAATGAAACTCCATATATTTAATGCAGGTTTCCACTTCAGATAAGTTTTGATGACAAATAAACAAATGTTCCCATTCAATAATATTGCACTTTGACTTAAAATAGTGGGTCACACTTGTCTTGAAAGGGTGAGAGCTTATTAAATCTTTACTCAGTGTAAGATAAGTAACTATTTAATTGTCTCCTGAAAAGTAAGCACTTACTTCAGTGTGGGTACTTAATCGCATGTGGGTGCTTATTTCAAAGCTTTGTTCATAGTGTGGGTTCTTATTTGAGTATGAGCATTTATTAAGACATGGATGCTTAATCAAGAGAGTTTATCCATTAAAAACTGCATTGTAGTCATGGTCAACTTATATTTTGTTACTAATGAACTTCTTTTTATATTTAGTTAAATTAATATATTTAAATTATACAAAAGCACAGTCACAATGCAACCATGGGAATATTCATCATTAACAGATAAAATAAATGGTCTTCAAGGGAAATTACTACACACACAACACTGTGACACACAACACTGTGATGGTGGAAATAAATATGAAAGGTAAACATTTTTAACCAATTCACCAAAGCCTGGATGGACTATTGTCATTATTTTGTGGCAGCTACCTCTTTCAAATTTAGTATCAACATTTAAGGCAACATTAAGGGTTCACCTTTGGTTTACCTTTTGTTTAGTGTTGCCTTATTTTTAAATTTTGACAGGTGATTGAAACAAGTCAATTTTGAAACACGTGGTTTCCTTATTACGTTAAAAAGCATATAGTCTATTAATATTATATTGTCTATATACATTGCCTATGGATACTTATACCTATAGCCTATGTATTTAATATAACACATAGCCTATCTACATATGACCTATGTAGATATAGCCTATATACATATAGCATATCCACATATGGCCTATGTATATAACCTATATACATATATCCTTTCTACAATAGCATATGCATGCCAAAAATACACAAATAAAACACATTGCATTTGGAACCAACAACTTAATGATGAACAGAGGGAGGATCTTCACCATATTGCTCATACATCAAGTATATATATAATCAGGAGAAGTTATTTAAAATAATTGACATAATCATCTTTCCGGAACCACAGAAGCAGGCTACCTTGTTCACATACCAGAAAGCCAGGAGCACCTACAAAGGTTCAGCATGTTTAGGTTCATAATGATACAAGATCTAAACCGCTAACCGGTATGTCAAAAATAATCATATTATCTTATACATATAGCTTATATACATGTATATATATCCAACCACTGATTTAATAAATTACACACTACACATAATGGATAAAAGTTAAAAATTGGTTAGAAGAATGTTAAAAATATTAATTACATTATATTACATTAAATAGTTGTTATAGTTACAATAAAATATATCAGTGAAATAAATAAATAACAGAAGAGATAAAAACCAACTCTGTACTGTTGATGTATGTCCTTTAGACAAAATATTAAATTTGCCACCTCCTTCTGGTTTTAAAAGGCGGACAAAGAATCTTTCACAAAATACAATAGACAATATATGGAAAAGTCATCCTGCATATGCAAAAATTAAAGATATGTTATCGGGAATACATTTACTTCTTACACCAGATGAAGAACACCGCAGGGTCTTCAAGGCATTACCAATATTTATATATTTATTTTATTAGCATATAATTAAATACATATATTGTATATAGATATAGCATGTTTACATATAGCTTGTATACGCATAACCTATATACATATAGCAAGTACATCACAATGATATTATAGGTACACTGTGGCATTATATTAGAGACCATCTCAATATTTCGCTCCAAAACCAACTTCTTTGGTCAGGTTAAATCGACTAAAATTGATAAAATTCGACAAAAATGAATCTGCACAGAAGTGTGTTAAATCAACGAGCTTGTAACGGATTGGTTTCTTGACTCGGTATTCTCCTGTGTAGATTTTATTTTTGAGGCGGCCCCTTATGTATGATGTATGCATAGTGCTATGATGTTTAATGTAAGCAAATCATTTCTGTATGCTTGGTTTAACTTTCGCTCGAATTCTCGGACTACTTTTTAACGTTAAGTTTATTTTTAAATTGTAACAGATAATAGAAATCACCTGACAGGCTACTTCAACACCTTCGTTTTGATTGAACACATGGGCATGTAATATAACAGATTCATGCAAAAGAATTCGCCTAGTGAAGATCCGCCTTCATATCATGTTTTAATTTACGTAAGGGACCATTTCAAAATTTCGCTCGGTAAAGTTAAATCAACTAAAATTGACAAATTTCAACAAAAATGAATCTGTGCAGAAGTGTGTTAGGTCAGCGAGCTTGCAGTTGGTTACGAAGAAACCAATCAATTGCAAGATTGAGTACTCTCCTCGGTAGATTTTATTTTTGAGACGGTCCCTAATTAAGCTGTTAAAAGCATGATACCTCGCATATTTACTTATAAGTATAGCCTATGGATATATAGACGCACAGCACATGTAAACAAAGCCTTATTTATGGGGTAATGTAGACCTGGCTATATTTACGGCGGAAAATCTCATACGCATGTAGCCTGCCTAATATTTTATAATTATTTTATAATTGTTTGTCTAAGTATATAATTATTATTCTAAAAGTTATGACCGTGGTAGTGTAGGGATAAATTGTGGTGTATAGTGTGTGGGTATATGAATCATTTCCGTACGCTAGATTTAACTTTCGCTCGGTTTAACGGGCTACTTCAATACCACACTGGAGTTGTTCGTTTCTCAGAGAGCTAACTTAAAAAGCCGTACGGGAATTTCTTCAATACCTTTGTTTTGATTGAACATGTTGAGAATCACTCCAGTGATCTAAATATGAACAAGTAATCACTTTGGAGGAGGGATTTTTGAGCATAGCTTTAGGCTTTATAGCCTGAAGCTATGCTCAAAAAATCACTCCTACAGTAATTATTTGCTATTATTTTGACCACTGGTTTTCGTTTCTTTAGATAGTAACAAAATTATTTCCTATTTAGCATTAATGTTGATACAATAGCAGCAAAACGTAAACATGAACACCTGGGAAATGGACTTGATATAAACATTAAGGTATACACTGTTTTAGTAGGTATTGCAGATATTTAACATTCCACTTATGCGGTTCTAAGAACCCGTCCCAAAAAATAAAATGAAAATGTACAGAGGATGCTACTGAAGAATTGTATTGAAGAACTAATCCGTCGCAAACTCGTCGACATAATACCCTTCTGTTTCAAAAGTAAAATCTACAGAGGAGAGTAAATGATTTGGTAATGGAATGGTTTCTTCGTACCGAAGAAACCAATCCATTGTGAGCTCGTTGACATGAAACACCCTTCTGTGTAGTTTTGTTTTTGTTGAATATGATTAAATTTAATTTCTTTATTTCTACCCAAATGTTTTTGAGATGGTCCTTAACAGGCTCGTAGGTTTCAGTGCTCAAAATAAGAGTACATACACGTGGAAGAGGGGCTTTTTTATATCCTGAAACTATGCTCAGAAATTACTCCAAAAACACTAACATTTCGTGTTCTTAAGGTATAAGAGCAGTGGTCGAAGTAAGAGCAAATAATCACTGTGAAGGAATGATTTTTGGGCATAGCTTCAGGCTAAAAAACCTCTACAGTTACGCTCAAATATCCACCCTCCAAACAGATTATTTGCTCATATTTCGACCAAACCACTGAAGAATAAGGATAAGCAATTTGAATCCTTTGAAGGTTCTTAGTAATTTGAGTCATAGTACTACGAATTTCTTTGTTTTTAGTAAGCTGCAGTATTATATTTCTTATAATCGAGTTTTCTTTCCAGTTGTTATTTTAATTTAGACGTCCCTAATGGTATAACATTAATTTGTAGGGTATGCAAGTGTCTCGGATAGAATTTTCCACATCTTGGTTATGAAGAAAAAGGGGAAATGATAAGTAAAGACGCTAGAACAGCATCGTTTGACATTTTTCTAGCGTCTTTACTGCGGACTTTGGACAAGCTTTTTCCCACGGGATAGTATAGTGGGTACTCAAAATACAAGCAAATAATTACAGTGGAGGAGTAATCTTTGAGCATAGTTTCAGGCTACAAAACCTGAAGCTAAGAATAGAATTCACTCCTCCACGGTGATTATATTTCTTCTTCAGTCAAATAGTGGTATAGCGAAATTTTCTTATTTCTATTTTTTTTTAGAAACAAAAGATATGAAGACGTAAAGATTATTTAAAAAAAGCACACTTTTTAACAACATTTTTAAAACACGTGTATTCGATACGCTATGGTTATGTTCTCAAATTTTCGCTCCAAAACCAACTTTTTTGTTAGGGTTAAATCAACTAAAATTGACAAAATTTAACAAAAACGAATCTGTGCAGTGTGTGTTAGGTGCGTTAGGTCAATGCGCTTGCAATATCAATAACTAAAGTGCTCTCCCCTGTAGACTTTATTTTTGAAACGGTCCCTAAGTAATGGTGGTAAACTTAATCCCTCCTTTTTTGTTTGAGAAGAGAAATAAAGTGCGTATTTGTGGTTCCTTATTTGCTTTGCTTTGTAGAAAGAATCGAATTCAATAAAAATGAAACTGCACAGAAGTGTGTTAAGTCAACGAGCTTGTAATGACGAAGAAACCAATCCGTTGCGAGATCTTACATGAGAGAATTAAAGCTAATCATAACCTCAAACAGGTAAAATAAGAATGATAACGAAGCGATTGATTGGTTTCTTCATTCTATTGAAACCAATCAGAATTGCAAGCTAGTTAACTGGACACTCTTTTCTGTAAACGATCAGGGAAATAATCGTACATGTTCGTGTGACATGCAGTGTTCGAAATAAGAAATAATTACTGTGGATGAGTGATTTTTAGCCCACCAAACAAAGTTTGGATGGGCTATTGCTATTACTTTGCATCGGCGTAGGCGTCGGTGGCGTCATCCCGCTTTTCTTAATAGACCATGTTCCCATAGGGCTAGCATTATGAATTCGGTACCAGCATTCATGGCGATATTCTAGAAGAACTCGCTAAAACATTTTCGATCGTCCACTTCTGAAATTTGGTTATGGCATTCTAGGCAATATTACGAGACCGTTGGCCAATTTTTTTCTCCAATTTTCATTTCGTCAACTAGTATCGGCAAAAAGGAATTGTATTAAAAGTGGAGACTTTTTCGAGAATTTGAATTCTATGAGGTTTTGATCACATTCACCCAAATAACATGCTAAAATGATAAGGGAGAAGTAGAGACATTTTTTGCAATTTAAATTTCTATGAGACTTTGACCATGAACCTTTTTTGGCAGACATTTTGTTAGGGAAGCTTCTTCCTCAATTTTTTGAGATGATAAGTGTTATTAACTTTTATAATTCAAGTCTCCATTTTGATCTTGGGAATCTTTCTTCTTCAATTTTGAAATAAATATTAATGTGCATTTGTATCACTAGGGCCATAAAACCTTTACATTTCTATCATGAGTATAAGTTTTTATAACATTATTAATTACTCACGATAAAAATAAGAAGAAGGACAATACACAATTCAACAGAGGAATATTTTTTAATAAAAAATTAATTATATGTTGATTTTTTTAACATTAATTAATCCCAATTCAAATTAGAAATATAATGGCAATACACAATTCAAAAGAGGAAGAGTTTTTTAATAAAATAATAAATTGTTTTAATGAATATGTAATCTTCTATTTTATTATTCTTTATTTCTTATTCATTTTAATAACAGATGATGACAACCACCTTTACTTTAAAGTAATTAAAGTGTTAACTTAATAGATTAAGTGTGAGATTTATAAGTACATTTATAACAAAATGCATTAAGTTAAAATGATATGATGTGTAATAATGTATGATGTATGATATGTAAGTGTGTATGCAATTCATATCCATTGTGGAGAAGTTATTTTTAAGCATTGCTTCAGGCTATAATATGAAATATCACTACCCTCCTCCACAATGATTACCCTGATAAAGGTGTTGCAATTGTTTATTTGATCTGAAACTTTATTAACTTAATAAGGACATGAAATCCTAATGCCATGTAAAGTTTCTGTGTCTATCCTTGATATGAAGGTGTTCCAAATGTTTATTTGAACTGAAACTTTACCAACTTAATAAAGACATATTTCAAACACTGACGTAGCTATAATGTGTTTATGCAAATCATATTTATGTGCTTCGGTTTAACTTTCAGTTGGTTTGGTGGGCTACTTTCAATGTCGTACCTTTGATTGAGTATTTCTTCTGTATATAAAGCCTAAAGCAATGTTCAAAAGAAAAAACCTCCACAGCAGTTATTTGGTCTTATTTTGAACACTGACACGTTCATGAAATAATCGTGATTTACCACTATTTTTTTTGAAATGACGTCAGGCAAATGTTTGAGCTAGACTAATTTGTAGTGACGTTTGAATCCAAAATTTTCATCAGATTTTTGAGTGGAATATTTTTAGCTAATATCGAAATATTTAAATTCGATTTTTTTAGATAGATACTTTTAATTTTTATGATTTAGTTTTTGCACACTATGAGGAGTAGTCGCTTTTTTCTTATATTTATTTTGTACATATTTAAAGTTATTTTGTAACACAGCCTTAAATACATATACGATCCGTGTATTTCATATATGGCCTGTATATCGCCATATATGGAAGCATACGGGGAGACTGTGTTTAATAGTATTTCACGCTGTCGAGGTGGATTGCCTAGGCGAATTCGTTCACACGAATTCTAAATTAAGCCATTACATTGGTTGAAAGTGACGTCACCTGTCAAGGGACGTCGCTTTTAACCAATGTAATGACTTGTAAAATGTAAATGTAGTGTAAAATTCGAGCCAACTATTTGCTGGGTT